>VWZN01020005.1:165002-190576 GCA_013396955.1 Regulus satrapa | reverse complement strand
CCCCCGGGACTCTCCATCAGCATTTCCATCTGCCGAGCCTGCAGGGACCGCGGAGCGCCCCCCGCCCCGGAGCGGTTCGATGCTCCCCTGGCCCCCCGCGCCCCGGAGGGGACAATCTGCACGCGCTGCCGGTGGCACCCGACGGGAGCAGCCGGCTCCTGGAATCTCTGCTCTTTCCAAGTGCAGGGAGCCCCCACGAGTGACTCCCAGTGATGAAGACACCCCTTCCAGCCCCCCCAGCGTCCGCTGCCACCCCCGGCTGGCCCCGGCCCTGAAGCTGGTGGCCTCCTTGGAACATCCTCACCGGAGACTGAGGGAAGAGAAGAGAGGGAGGGAAGGGAAAGGAGAAGGAGATGGAAACAGAAAGAATTAAACCCCCTGCTTTAAATGATGGAAAATATCCCAGCAGTGTTCCCTTTCAAGCCTTATTTTGCTATTCAGGAGCTTGAAAGGCACCGAGCTCCGAGGCCCTCGCAGAGCAAGCAGAGATTTCACGTTATAAAATATGAATATCCTGGTTTATGAATAAACTTGCTTTTGCTGCTCAATCCAAGCCATCACAACCTCCTCGGTTTCTTCCTGGGGGGATTTGGGTGACGGGAACCAGCAGGGAGCAGCTGGAGGCACCGACCCTGCTCTCCTCCTGGAGCCGCGAGGGGCGGAGGCACTGCTGGGCTCTGGGGTGATGCCAAGGCTGGGAGATGTGCCCCGTGCCAGGCCTGTGCCCACGTCCAGCGCTGGGACCGTCCCCAGAGCTCAGGGTCGTGCCTGGGGGGAGATGCCCGGGTTCTCAATGGCTGAGCACCAGCGGAGCACCAGCCCTCGGGAGAGCACGTGGAGAGATCCAAAACTTGCCCCCGAGTCCTCCGAGGTCCCGCAGTGCTGACAGAAGGAAGAGGAACGAGCACGGAGGGAGAGAGTGGCCCAGTTCCCCCGGGGGGACAAAGGCAGCGGGGGTGTGACAGAGGGACCCCCGGCTCCCGCCGGGGCTGCCAATCCACAGCTCGCCTGCTTTTCCCCACCTGGGGAGGAGGAGGGGATGGCACGGGCATCTCCCAGCCTCTGGCCACCTCTGGGCACAAAGCCGGGGCACAGAGCCCCTCCAGAGCCCCCTCCCCTGGCCCCGCCGCCGCCCGAGCTGTGCTGGAGAGGGACGCGCAAGGAGCGATGAAGACTTCAGAAGCGCTTTGGAGGAAAAGGAAGGACAAAGAGAAGCTGGGAAGAGGCCATGCCTGGTCCCCTGATGCACTTCAAGAGAAAACAGTCTAGACTTTTTATTTTTTCTTTCCCAGACCCTGTTTTCCATTTCAAATCAGCCCTGACATTTTGGTTATCTTTTCTTTTAATAAGCCAGGTCTGGTCTGTTAGAATCCACTCTTCTGCATGGCACAGGCAGGTTCAAAGGCAAATAATACTTGAGGACGAGGGAGCTCCCCAGTGCCTCCAGCCTGCCCTGGGACAGGGGAGCACAGGAGGACCTGCAGCGCCTGTGTCGCCCTGCTGACAAGGACCTGTGAGCCCCAGGGGACACGAGGCTCTCCCAAGCTCATCCCCACAGTCTTCACTCTCCCGAGGGAGGCTTTGGCACGGGGCAAATCCCCTCGTCATAGCCGGGGGCCGCTCCGGGTAAAGGCTGCAGGCAACCAGCTGCAGATTTGGGGCTCCTCGAGCCTCCCTCACCTCTCCTCGCTGCTGCCTGGCAGAGCCGCCGGAGCTCCGCCGCTCTCCGGAGCGCACCAGCTCCCTGGGGCGCTGCCAGGGGATTTCCAGCTCCTCCCGCCTGACCCCGGCGCAGTCCCTTTGGCGATGTTGGGAGAGCTTCCCAAAATCCCGCCCCAGGAGCCCTTCCCTGCTGACAGCCTGGCTCAGCCTCTGCCCGGCCCCAGCCCCAGCCCCGCGCTCTCGCCCCTCATCCCGCAGAGGCTGGAGAGGGGGGAAGGCAGATGGAGCTCTGCAGGAGAAGGCGGCTCGAAGGAGGAAAATAACAGCCAGAAACACGGAGAAAGGGATGAAATGTTACAGAAAAGTTGGCCTGAGGGAAATAAGGGAGCTAAAAATAACCAGCCAAAGGCTGCGATGGGAGCGAGAGGAAAACTCCCGGTCCCGGGGAGAAACGGGGTTACCCTGCAGCTGCCCCCACGCTGCTCCTGCTGACCCCCCCCCAGCTTCGCGGGGGTGTCCCGTGGCAGGAGGGGGCCCGGGGGGCAGAGACCTTCACCAGGGCCCCTGAGCCGGGCCAGAGCTCTCCAGGAGCGGGGCACATCCCGCGGGGAGCGGGCACATGCCACCGAAGCAGGCGGGTGCCAGCCCAGCCCAGCCCGGCCCTGCGAGCCCTCGCCTTGATTACATTTCTGTTTCCTCCCCGAGCCGAGCACAGGAAGCTGCTTTGCCATCCATTTACCCAGGGACTTCACTGGTATTTAATAAACTCGATTAAGCAAGCGCCTTAATTTGCTTTGGTAATGAAAACATAATTGTTTCTGCAGCTCCAGTGCGGGGACTCTCCACGGCGAGTGGCGGGCGCAGGCAGTGGGATAATCAAGCAGAAGAGCCCAGATCTGGGGAAGTTCTTGGTTCTCCCCTGAGGAAATGAGCGGGTTTTCACCTCGGCAGGGCACGGCTGGGGAAGGGCAGGGGGAGAAGCTGCTGCCAGGGGGGGCTGGGCTGGAGTGGTTCAGGGCCATCCTGACCCCTCATCCTTCTCACCCTCGTTCCGTCCTTCCCCACGAAAACACGCAGCTCACACCACCGGTGACTTTCCCTATTCCCTCCCCTCACAGCCCCACCCATGCCCGGGGCAGCAGCATCCCACACGGGGTGATCCCATGGGATGCACACATCCCACCCAGGGGCATCCCACGCAGGGATGCAGGTGGGATAAAGCAGGTGTGATGAGAAACTCACCCTGGAGCTTCTCGGGCACCAGTGCACAGCTGTGCCAGGCCATGGGTAATGCAGAATTCTGTCCATAGATGTTGCAACCCTCAGCACTTGACTCAAAAAGGAGCAGATGATCCCACTGTGGTCCTTCCCAATCCCTTTGGGACTGTGTGAATGGAGCAAACCGGTACCCATGGACACGTGCCACTGCAGCCTGGGGACAAAGTACCAGGAAAACAGAAGTTCCTTGTAATGGCAACCCCCAAAATGAGCAGCCAGGTGCAGCATGTGCAGTTGGTGTGACACAGTAGATCCCTGCAGGGACCAACCAGCACAGCCCTGCAGGGTCTGTACACTTAATGTGAGATATTTCTCATGACTGATGATTTAGGAATTACTACAAGCCCTGCAAAGGTGGGGAGAGGCCAGGGGTCACCGTGGCCAGCAGGAGCTGGGTGAGGTCAGAGCCCAGTTGTGCTCCCCAAGGAAGACTCCAGGGAAGAAGGGCCCTGGATGTGCAACGAGCACAGAGAGGGAAAATGGGAGGAGGAAGAGACAGATGGTCCCATTTTGTATGAAAAGGCAGAGAGGGAAGATGTAACTTGGGAATCTCCCCAGAACAAGCCATCTGTGAGGTGTAAGGCCCGAGCTGCTGCCGGTGCAGCCAAAATCCTGGAGCAGCAGAAGATGCTGCACTCAGTCCAAAGATTTCATTACCTTGTCCCCGTTATTTGCGACTCGGAGGTCACAGGTAGTGAAAGCAGCAATTTAATCCTTTTTCTTTTTTATTTTCTTCTGCTCTAATAGGTTTTCCCTCACCCCTGTCTGATGCCAGCCAGGAGCTCTGGGAACTCTTGTGAGCCTCAGGCAATTCCCTCAACTGATTTAAGGAACCCAAATAAATAAATGTTGTAGACAAATCCTTTAAAATATTAGAAACCAGGAGCAGCTCTTGAAACCTCGTGAGCCAGCCTGGTTTTCCCACTGCAGCTCTGGGAGTGCCTGTAAAAGCTGCTGGAACAAGGAGGACTCAGCACCAGAACCCTCCCTGTCCCCAGCAGGAGGAATGTCCCGTCCTGTCCTGTCCAGAGAGTTGTCACGGTGGGAAGGCCGGTCTGGGACAAGGGCAGCTCCTGGGTTATCTCCTCTAGACTGTTCAGAGCCCTGGAAATTTGTCCCTCTGGAAGGATGGAGCAGCTCTGTCCCTTCTGCAGTGCAGCCGTGGGGACTCACAGGTCTTTCTACCTCCAGGGGCAGCCAGACCAGGGATGTCCCCATGCCTGGGGACACTGGGTGTCCCAGCCCCAGGCTGGGCCCTTCCTGCACAGCGAGAGAGGAAAAATGAGAGCGAGAGAGGGAAAATGCCAATGTCCAACCTCCAGCAGCCACGCACCTCCCCACCCCTCTCACAGCTGTGTCCCAGCGCTGACAGATCTGCAGGGCCACCAATCCAGCATGTTCCATCCCAGAGCCATGCTCGGGAATGCAGGAGCAGCAGGATAACGGGGCTGGCTTTCCTGGGCACTGCCCGCTGTCTGATGTCACCCAGTTTGGTCACTGGAGCTGGGAAGGGGAGCAGCCCCAGGTGAGCCATCCTGGTGCCACTGGGTCCCTGCAGGGTGCTGGGCTCTGTCCCCATGCAGGCTCCGGCAGGACGGAGCTGCCAAGGGGCAGCCGAGGCAGGGATCTGGGGTTTTGGAGGCTGTAGGCAGGAGGGGGGAATGAAGCAAGCCTGAAAAATAAAAGACCTGCCCCTATAAATCAGTAATATTAAAAAGCGTGAAAGGGCCAGAGTCTCCAGGCCCGACTAAGCCCTGGGTGGGAGAGCAGGAGCAATGCTGGCCCCGCTGCTCAACTCTGCAAATATCCATCAGCTCTTCCTGACACATCGTTATTAGCTTTCCTACGCTGAATTGCACAGGGATAAACTTGGGGCTGGGAGAAAAACCGCAGAGATTATTGTCAGCCCGAGCGCTGCCACGCGCTGTGCTTTTCCTCCTTCCCCCCTCCGCCTGTTTCATGCAGGAACACAAAGGAAATTCATGGCATTTCTACGGCTCATACCGCAGGAAGCGTTGGTGGGCTTGAAAGAGGAGAAAGAATTAGAGGCTCATCCAGACACTGGGATGTGGGGGGCGAAGGAGGGGGAGCAGAGGGGGGGCGTCAGGGAAGGCCGAGAGCAGCTGATCTCAGTAAAGTGAGAGTTTGATACATTGGTTGGGGGAAAATAGAGGAACTTCAATAAAACAAATTGAATTTAAATCCTTCGGCAGAGCCGGTTCCCAGCGAGCGAGCCCCGGGAATGGGTTTGGGTTTCACTGGGACAGCCGTGGCCCCTCACTGCAGTTTGCTAACAAAGGAGGGGGTTTGGGGGGCTGGGGACAGCGAGGGGCTGACATCTCCCCACCTCCCATCCGCACCCATCCACTCTGGATCCATGTGTGGCCCAATTTGTCTTCATCATGCACCGGAGGGATCTCAAAGCTCTGCCAGGCAGTCTATCCTTCCACCCAAACCCCCAAAACACTCTTGGGAATCTCCTCCAAGACTCTGTGTCCTCCCCACCCGATTTTGGCTCATTCCAACCCCTGGACCCCCTGTGCCCCTCACAGATTCCCTGCTCTGGCTCTGCCTGGCCCTGATGAGCAGCGGAGCAACTGGCTCCCAATCCAGGAGCAATAAAAGCTGACTCTTGGAAGGGCAGCAGGCTCTGGAGGCTCAGGGGGCTCAGGGTCCTCCCTGGCTACTGTTGCCATCCCCGGCTGCCCATCAGCGTGGTCAGGAGATGATCCATGGGGGCCACTGGATAAGAGGAGGATCCACCTTGGATCCACAAGCAGGGCTGGATGTCAGGTCCCCGGAGGGGTGAAGCCCCTGGATTTTACTCCCCTGCTGCCAAGTTAACTGCCCAGAACATTGATGATACAATCAGCAGTAAAGCCTAAAAATAGCCTAGAGCTGCTGTCATCAGTGTAAATAGAGATTGGTGAGTGTCGTGGAGCGGGATAAATACCGGGGATTCATGGATCAGCTCCCTCATATGGGCAGATGATGCCTAGGGGTTATCTCGGAGCAGCCGTGACTTCAGGATCGGCCCAGAGAGCCTGGGCTCTGTGGGGACATGAGGTGGCATTTCTACAGCAGCAAGAGCTCCAGGAGAGCTGGAGACGTGCTTCAGAAGACAGCCTGGAGGGACAGGGCAAGGGGGAATGCTTACCCACTGCCAGAGGGCAGGGTTAGATGGGATATTGGGAAGGAATTCTGCCCTGGAGGAATTCACCCTGTGAGGATTGTGAGGCACTGGAACAGGCTGCCCAGAGAAGCTGTGGCTGCCCCATCCCTGGAAGTGTCCAGGGCCAGGTTGGACGGGGCTTGGGGCACCCTGGGACTGTGGAAGGTGTCCCTGCCCATGGCAGGGGGTAGAACAGGGTGATGATCTTTATGGTCCCNCTGTCATCAGTGTAAATAGAGATTGGTGAGTGTCGTGGAGCGGGATAAATACCGGGGATTCATGGATCAGCTCCCTCATATGGGCAGATGATGCCTAGGGGTTATCTCGGAGCAGCCGTGACTTCAGGATCTGCCCAGAGAGCCTGGGCTCTGTGGGGACATGAGGTGGCATTTCGACAGCAGCAAGAGCTCCAGGAGAGCTGGAGACCTGCTTCAGAAAGGAGCCTGGAGGGACAGGGCAAGGGGGAATGCTTACCCACTGCCAGAGGGCAGGGTTAGATGGGATATTGGGAAGGAATTCTGCCCTGGAGGAATTCACCCTGTGAGGATTGTGAGGCACTGGAACAGGCTGCCCAGAGAAGCTGTGGCTGCCCCATCCCTGGAAGTGTCCAGGGCCAGGTTGGATGGGGCTTGGGGCACCCTGGGACTGCCCATGGCAGGAGGTAGAACAGGGTGATCTTTATGGTCCACTCCAATCCAAACTATTCCAGGACTCTATGACATGGAGCAGAGCTGGGTGGGGGGACTGAGTCTGCAGGGCAGGGGAGCAAAGCTGAGGGGTGCCCCAAGGCTGTTGGGGAGGGCAGCTCTGAGTGTCTGATCCACAAGATTCCAAGCTCCTTCCCAAGGCTCGTGTCTCCTTCCCAGACCGAACGGCCCCCGCTGTGCTGGAGGCCCCCATGATTTATTTATGAGTTTATTCCTGCAGGAAGACCCCCCGTGTCCATGGAGGCAGCCCCCAGGAGAGCACACAGCACCCTCTGCTCTCCTGGGGGCTGCCGGAGAGGAGGATTCTCGTGGCACTGGGAGGAATCTGGAAGCGATTGCTCCGGTGCGCCTCTCCAGAGGGAGCACCGTGCCCAGTTCATTTCCTTTAAGGAAACACAACCCGAGGGGATAATTAGAGCTTCTTTGCGTACACAATCCCATATTGTTTATCCAACACAAATTAAAAAATGTGGTCCTCAGGAACACGGAGTGGGGAGATAAAGAAGCGATCGCTCCCAGACGGGTTTCATTACTGCCCCAGCACACCAGGCCCCTGAAACCACCAGGACAACAGCAGGAAAACCAGGATGTTTGGAGCATGAGTGAGATCCAGGGATACACCCAGAGTGCTGTAAATAAGTATGGTGGAAAATCAGCTGAACCTCGGCACCAGCATCCATCCATCTCTCGAGCTTTTGTGCCTCTTGTGTCATGTGTTCGGGTCGTGGATGCACACAAACCATGGGAAAGCCTGCTGGTGATGAGAATCATGGAATCACAAAATGGTTTGGGTCGGAAGGGACCTTTGACATCACTGAGGACTCGGAGAGCTGCTGAGGACCAGGGTGGTTTGTGCTCCCTGCCTGCTCCCCATGGCAGGAGCAGAGGGTGCCTGCTGGGGGTGGGGTCTCTTGGGAGAGAAACTGGGAGCTTCGGTGAACCCTCCAGATGTGGGAAGAAGATGAAGAGGGAGTGGGGGAAAAGCCCTGGAGAGGAGCCCCAGCTCAGTTATCACAGGTCTGGCTCCGTCACTGCTGCGGGCAGGCATTTTTGCCATCTGGGGTCTCACTTGAAAGGGGTTTTACAAGCACTGGGATTTTATTACAAGCAGCCCAGGGCTGGTGTGATTCCTGCTTGGCTCTGGGGTGGAAGGGCAGGGCTGGGAGTGGGGCTGCCCTTCCACACCCAGGGTAGCACAGAGCTCACCCCTGGGGGGACACCCCGGGCAGAGCCCCAGATCTGGCACAGGACAAAATCCTTGTCCCCTCTTGGAAATGTGCCATGAAAGAGCCACCCCAGAGGGACACAGGCTCGGTTTGAACACTTTGTCCTGCGGTAAAACAATAGGAATGCGAGAGGCCAAACCATGTGGGGGACATGCCGGAAGGAAGATGCTGGTGGCATCCCCCGGAGCACGCCGTGGGATCAGGGGGATGCCATCCCGGGAAGGGCCACGGGCATTGCCCGACTGCGGCGCCGGGCTCCCAAAGCCAGCGCACATGGCAGCGGTGGCAGCCGGTCCCAGTCCCCTCCTCCCCTCGGAGCCGGAGCTCATTAGGGCAACGCTGTTTGTTTGTTTTGTTAATCGACACCAAGAGGCCCCATCTGGGTTCTGCGGAGCCCCCTCTCCATCCCTGGCAGCACAGAACCCGAAGCCAATTTTCCAGTGTGGTTTCTGTGGCTTGGGAATGTATTTCAGGATCCTCATTTGGAGACCTCGATCAGAGCTCAGAGCTCTTCCCTTGCACTCCCTGGTCTCCATCTCTGCTCCCCCCGTGCTGGGTGGGACTGAATTGTTCTCCTCAGGCTACTCACTGCCCGTCCCCTCCCATCCCCTCCTGGGGCCATGTCGCTGTGGGGAGGATGGAGGGACATTCCCGGGGGAGTATCCCTGGACACATCTGGGATGGGCACCTGCAGGAGGTGCCAACCAAAGCTGGGTACCAGCAAACCTGCGAGCAGCTCCCATCCCATGATCTCCTGGAGACAACAGCGGAGAGGCCGCTTCTGAATCGTCCTGCTGGCGATTCTGCTGCTTCTGGGGGACGCTGGAGTCACCCAACTCTGTGATGAGGCAACGCCGATGAGCCAGAACACACCGTGCCAAAGACAACCTGTGCCCTGCAGGCAGGGACGCTGGCAGAGACTCTGACAGGGACACTGGCAAGGACTCCTCTCCCCTGGGAAGCTGTCAGGCTGGCAGCTGAGTGTGGATGTGACACGAAGACGATGTGACAAGCATTCGCCACCATGAGCCAGCAGTGGGGACAAGCTGGGCTACTCCCCCCTCCAGCCTCCCCTTCCTACCCCCGTAACACCTCCCCCTTTTTTGGTGGCACAAACGTCTCTGTCGCCAGGAGAGCAGCAGCTCTGGCTGAGAAAAGCCGCATTTCAAAGCAAAGCCACCCCTTGTGACAGTGCCAGCGGCTCCAGGCGTGCCCCGAGCCCTGCGCTCCTCCCGGCCGTGCCTCCCACAGCCCCGCGCTCCTCCACGTGCGGATGCTGTGCGAAGGAAAACAAAAGCCAGTGAAATCTATCAGGTGAGAAAAGCTTTCTGGAGGATGGGAATGAAAAGCAAAGGGTTTTTTCTGAGCCTTCCCTCAGGCTCCCTCCGCACGCACGTCCGAGGGAGCGTCTGTCCCGCTCCGTGTGATTTAGTGAGTGAGACAGCACAGAGCAAACGTGCCATGTGAAGGAAGGAAGGAAGGGAAGCTGCTGGTGTGTTTGGCATTCCTTCCTTCCTAATGACCTTGGGAGGCATTGGAGACACAGGGAAAGGGACCCGGGGGCCTGTGGCCACCAACCCAGGTGGCAGCCACCGGTGAGCCCGGACAGGTTCTGACAGGGAGCCGCAGGGTGCCCATGCCTGGGCTGAAAAGCTCTCACCAGGTGAAGGAGAGGGTGAATCTCAGCACAGGGGGTTCAGACCCCAGCCCTCCTTCCCATTCTCTCCCAAGGCTCTGCGCATCCCGGCTGCCCCTCCCCTCCCTGGACTCGGGGAACATGTGTCTGGCAGATTTTTATTAACTGCGCAGCTTTCCCTTGCTCGCTTTCCGTCTCTTTTTTTCTGCTCCCTGCTTGCTTGACAGAATTTAGATTAGACAAAACATGAGATCATTCCTGCCTGCATAAAAAGGAAACAGAAGAAGAGAAGGAATTGGCTCTGGCTTCTGCACCCCCTTCCTTCTACACCCCAGCATCTCCACCTGCCCCAGCCCCGTCCCTCTCCCCCACCGGCGGATTTCTGACATTCCAGACGTGATGAAGATCCGGGGCAGACCTGCTGCTGGCCACCATCTCATCCTCAGACCATCCCTCCCCCTGTGCCTGATGTCTGCTCTCTCCAGCCCTGACAGCTCCACGCTCCCCATGCACAGAGCCGCCCGGAATCCTCCCCGCGGGGACAGGGATGTCCTGCAGGGCACAGGCTCTGCCATGGGGGCCTGGGGGCCAGCACTGCACCTCTGGCCAGAGCTGAAGGTTTCCCCATCCTCACTTCTCCCCACTCTCCCCAAAGAGTGGTGGCTTCCAGCAAAACAGGAGCAAGAGCCAAGTGGGGACTCTGGCACTGGGCGTTCATGGGTGAAGGTGGAAGCTGTTCCCCACCCACAGGATCTCCTACTGGAGAGAGCCCCTGGCACAGCCCTGGGTGCTCCTGCCATCCACAGAGCTGCTCCTCTTCCCCAGGAAAACCATGGGGAGGAGGCACCATGGTGGATTTGGGTTTCCTCCTCATTGCTGCTCCCCTTTCCAAGGAGGAATCTGCAGCTCATTTATGGACACCTGGAGGAGCTGGAAAAGAGATCTAACATCTCACAGGGCCTTGCAGAAATGGAGGGAGGTGTGAGAGGGGGAGGAAGGCAGCTCTGGAGCCATGAGCCATGCGGGCAGCTGGGAGGTGGGAGGATTTTCCCCTGTTCCCTGGTTTCCAGAGAAACTTCCTCTGGTGGAGAAGAGGTAGTCCAAGACTCCTGTTAGCATTGGAGCCCAAAGGCTTGGGAATACCAAGATCATGATCTCATGGACAGGCTGTGATCCCTCCAGAGTGTCCTCAGACAGGTGCTCCCCACATTCCCAGACCCAGGACATCACCTCTTTATACCCCAGCCCTGTTCACACCTCCTGGGGCAGCACTAATCCAAGATGAGGGCAAGGAAGGGCAAAGAAATCCCTTCCTTCCTTCCTTCCTTCCTTCCTTCCTTCCTTCCTTCCTTCCCCTGTCCCAGGTGTGCAGGGACAATGTCCAGGGATGCAGGGATGTGTGTGCCAGCCCTGGAGGGGCCCAGAGGCTCCTGTCCCTGTGCTTTTCCTGTGCTTTTCATGGTCTGGAGTGCTCTCTCCTGCACATGCACGATCCCATTCCGTGCCCAGGAGCGGTGCTCACGTGGACAGGCCAGAGGATGCATCTGTGGATCTCACAGCCTCTCTTGTTTCTCTCACATTTCCTTTCCTCTCTCCCTGACCTTCCTCTCGGACAGGACACCTGGATGACTGACTGGAATTTAATGCTGACAGTTGGATAAATAAACCCCCGCCCTGAGAGCAGCAGTGACATCAGCCTGTACCCCACCGTGCCTGTAGAATGCCGGCTTCCAAGGATCACATCCAAGCACGGTGCCTGCTCCAGAGGGAGGAGACAGCACTGCAGAAGCTCCTGGAGGAGCTCACAATCTCAGCAACACTGAAGTCCACTGGGACACATCTGATCACCCCAGGGTCCGATTTCAGGCATAGGTGAGTTCAGGCAGAGGAAATCCAGAGGGGCCCAGCCTGCAGAAACACTCCCAAGGGAGCAAGGATGCCCCAGGTTAAATGATTTCATTTATTAACACTCCAATGACAACCTGAGAAATTGGGAAGTCAAGGCCCACCCAAAAACAGTTTGAGAGAAATATCAATGTGATTCTCCAGAGGTGGAGCGAGGCCGATGGGGCTCTGTCCCCACCCTCGGGGTGCTCCTGTTTCTGGTGTTTTCTTTCCCTGTGGCCACAAGGTTGTTTTTCAACAAAAGCTTCATTTTAGACCTTCTTTGCCAGGGCCTGGAGCTCTAGGAAACAAAGAAGAAGGTGTGAATTGTCTCCAGAGCTGCCAGGAACTCAGCTCTGATTGTCCTTAGCATCTCCCACTGGCTCCTCCTTCACAAGGGGGACGTACGAGCTCTGGACAGGCAGAGGTTGCACCAGAGCCCAGATTCCCACCCCAAATCCCTTTTCTACTGGGAATATCCTTCCCCCAAGGACACAGCAGCCCCAAAGGAGTGGGTGGGCCACGGCTCGGGCTGAGGCACAGCTCCATGAGTGATGTCCCTCCATGATGTCAGAGCCCGGAGCTGTGCCAGGAGCCTGGTGCATCATCTCCCAGTATAGAAGCGTGAGCTGTTCACAAGAGCTGAACATCTTGAATCCTGAATTTCCAATGTGCTCCAGTTCTTCGGGAGCCCAGGGAAATGTCATCTGCTTGCTGGCAGTGGAAGACAGCCCAGGCCTGGTGCAGGCTGGTGGCTCCATCCCCAGCTGATGCTGATGCCGGCGCTGCGGCAGCAGGAGGTGTTTGGAAGGGGCGGTGTGTGCTGTCGCGGAGTTGGTGGAGAAGGAAAAGCAATTCTGATAATTTTCAAGGCACCAGATCCAGCTGGAAGACAACTGCAGCACCCCACAGAGCAGTGCCCCCCTTGCCAGCACAGGCTGCCTCCATCCTGGCCACGGGATCTCCCAGTGGAGAGACAGTGGGGGGAAGAGAAGCTCCCACCTCCCAAAGTCCCCTGGAGCTGTGGGGACTGTGCACAAGCTCCCCAAGATTTCCCTGGACTATTTTACCTCCTCCTCCCTGCTGGACTCCTGTGCCTTGGTATTTTCTGCTGGAAGGAAAAGAGAATGCCCCCTCCAGAAACGCAGGACAAACCCAGCCCTGGAGGGTGGTGTGGCTCCCCCACTACAACCACAGCCCAGCTCCTCCTGGAGTCTTTGCTGTTTCCCTTGAAATCTGCTTGTTCCTGGCTGTTATTTTCCCTCTCCCCACGTTTTCCTCCGTGCCCGTGTCCACCCCCGTGGTCCCGTGTTCCATCCCCGTGTTTTCGGGGGCGGGGGAGCCCCCCCAGCCCACGAGCTCCGGAGGTGCTCACCAGCCTCCGATTACAGCTTGTTAGAGGCTATTATAGCCTCCCTCATTTAGAGAATTACTCATTTTTTAGGCCTTTCAGGAACTTTAATGAGTTGTTTTAAACACATGCAGCAGATGTGGCCTTGGGATGAGCTCTTTTGAAACCCTCCCTCCCCCAGCACACAGCCGGGAGCCCCCCCCAGCTCCAGAGGGAGCGAGTTGGGTTGGACTCGATGATCTTGAAGGTCTCTCCCAACCCAGTCGTTCTGTGAATTCTGTGAGTGAGGTCCCTCGGTGATGTTTCTTGTCCCCCTGTACCTGAGCACCTCCAGCCTTGCTTGGTGCAAAACCAAACACCCCAAACCAGCCCAGCGCTGCCTCTCTGCTTGTGATCTTCCTGTTTTCTGCATCTAGAGAGCTCAGAGGATGCAGAAGAGGGGGAAATGCCAGTGGAGAGGAAGATGGGTGTGTTGGGGTTGCTTGTGGCCAGCATGGGCTCTGTCTTAGAGATTTGCTTTTAGGAAGGGAAAGAGATGTCCATGGGTGCATCAGGATCAAGCCTCAAACCTTGCTCCAAGGAAGCCAGGGAGGCTGGGAAGAATCTGTGGGAAGCAATTATGTGCTAACTGGCTAATGAGAGGTGCAAACACTCCCAGCCCTGAGCCTTTCCCAAAGCCCCCCGCAGAGGATCCAGCTGGGATTTGCTGAGCTGGTGACTGCTGTGAGGAGCAGCCCCAAGAGAACACAGCCCAGGATCTCATGGAGACACGGCCCTGCTCCTCTCAGGAATCTCCATAGAGCTTCTGTATATTTTTTCTTTTTTGGATATTCATCAATGCATTTGTAAAACCTGGACCAAATTACAGCCCATTACTCAATCCCGCCTCATTCCAAATCCCCGGCATCCCTGCAATCAATAACTGGGTTCCAGCTCCCATTCCAGCTGAGCCCAGGAGCCAGTGGCTGTTCCCAGCCTGCCACAGGTTCCTGTCACCTCTCTCCTGATGCACTTCATGCCTGCCAGCCCCAGCCTGGAGACACCAGGATGGAGCTCAACAAGGGGGAATAAAGGAGGGGGAAAGAGAAAGGAAAAGGAAACCAAAGACTTTGGGTGCAAGGCAAAGCTTCAGTCCGTGCTGGAATGCAGATTCCAATTGGAATTCATGTAAACATGCCTGGAGTGCTGGTTGCCCAAGCCAAGAAATTGCAGGTGCAGGACGTGGTCCCTGAGGAGACCCTCAGCAGAGCTGGGGATGGGGCAGCTCCCCCCTGCACTGAGGGCTGGGCTCGGGATGGGGGACAGTGACAGAGCCCCTCTGACCCCTGGGCTCCATGGGACAGGCTGTGCTCCTGCTGTCCTGCCAGGGAGATGCCTCCTCGGGAAGGGGGAGAGATGACATCAGCCACTTGCAGAGACAGCCACATGTCACTGCTGACAGGGATCGCTGTGTCCTCTTTTCCTTATTAAATTTTTTTTTTTTTTTGCCTGTCACTGTGAGGCCACTCGAGCTGAGAGCGGGCTGAATCACACCCACCAGCGCTGCTGCACGAGGGAATTTCAGGAGATAAAAACCCGAGGACCAAGGCAGAGCTGTGGAAAGCGGGAGGTCTCTCAGAGCTGCCGGGAAGGAAGGGAAGTGTCACTTCAAATCACACTGACAAGAAGTTGCCTTTGGTGCTTCCCTGCTGAAGCTGCTCTGCTTCAGCTGCAGCCCAGCGAGCGTGGAAGTGCCTGGGTAATGGAGTTAAGTGTTTCCACGAATGCCAGGGAGCTGCAGCCTCACCTGCAGGAGCTGCGGGGCCGTGTGGTCAGCGGCAGCACCAGGGCTGTCAATAATCAATAAGCACCAGGGAGTCAAATAATCCCCCCTGAAGCTGAGGTTGGCTCAGCGGGTGGGGGGGAAAGGGGCACTCTGTGAGCCAACTGCTCCCAGGCTGGGAAAAACACAGAGTCCATCTGGGGCTGTAGTTTGTGCTTGCACTGAGCTGCTGCGACCCAGTAAAACATGGAGATAAAGGAGGGAGATGGGTGCCCGGCTGGGTCGGTGCCCCACTCCCAGCACAGGCCTGGGAAATGCAAGTATAAAGATGAGGACTTGGAAGAAAATCTCATTTCTGGGAGAGCTCTGCTTCCCCTGGTTTATGCGGTCTCCAGGTTAAGTACCAGCAGCAGCACCGGCTTGGCGAGTCAGCCCTAAAAATACCTGTCCCATTAACCCAGATCCATCCCAGCAGGGAGAGGGAACAGCGATTCCCTGGAGCCCCCCCAGCTCCCCCGTGACCCCCGGCTTCCCCTCCTCAGCAGCCCTGGCACAGCAGAGGCTCTGGGATGGCTGCCAGGAAAACAGCACCGAATGTAAACCCGGCTGCTCCCGAAAGCGCAGCTTAGCCCAGTTTCTCCTACATTCCCTCTGCTCTGCTTCCACTTGGGTTTGCTCCCTGCAAGCAGCAGGAAATTGCTCTGTTGGCACTTTTTAATCTCTGTGGGGATGAGCTGGAGGGTCTGATTTGTTCCGAGTCCATCACTGGGACGCGGGGCAAGAGGGACAAGACAGAGACCCCAGAGCTGCAGAGCTTTGAAACACCACCCGTGATGGAATGGGTGCTCTCAGAGCCTGGCACATCCCAGCAGGGATGGGGAGAATAAATGGATTCCAGCAGGGAAGACATCTCTGAGAGTGCTCCGATGCCTTCCCCACTTCTGCCTCCCTCCCCTGCACCCCACGTGTGCAATTTGCCAGAGCCCCTGCTCCTTTCCAACTGCCACAGCTTGTCAGGCCTTGGCAAGGGGACAAAGAGGGAGCAGAGATGTGGGGAGAGCTGGAGGGTGTTGGGAAGGAAGGAAGGAGCTGCAGAGGGGCACTGCTCTGCCCTGGAACCAGCACTGCTGAATTCCCTGATTCGGAAGGGAAGGGAAGGGAAGGGAAGGGAAGGGAAGGGAAGGGAAGGGAATAGACTCTAGTGTCATCTGGAAGAGACTCACTACACCACTCTAGTCCAAGTGCCCAGCAAATACCAAGTGCTCCATTGGTAGGAGGTGTTTTCCCTCGGCCCAGGAAGCCAAGTTGGAGTTTCCAACCAGTGTGAGGGAAGAAAGGCAGTGGGTATCCTCCCTCCCTTCCCTCCTCGTGGAGCTGGCAGCTCTCCTGCCTCTCTTATCTCTCACTGAGCAGAGCACTGAATGATTTTTGCAGCATGAGAGCTGCAGCTGGAGGCCTGTGTGTAAATAATAAATGCAGAGCCAGCGAGGAGGCAAAGCATGGGGGAGAGTCGTGCCCTGATGGCAGAACGGGGCTCAGCGCTCCGGGAGGGCTCTTTAAGCAGAGCACAGATCGAGAGGGTGACACAAACTGCTCAAGTGGCTCCATCATTCATCTCTCCCGGGGATGAGGTTCCCAGGGAGCTCAGCGCTGAGCTCTGGAATTCCTGGTGCAGCCCCTCCAGCCCAGCATCCCTCTACTCCTCCCAAAGTCCTGGGGATCCATACAGAGCCCCTGGTTTGTGACCATGGCTCTGGCGCAGAAGAGCCTTTGTTTTCCTGCTGTCACTTCCAGGACATGAGACTTACGATTGAGTCTTCTTTTATATCATGACTGTAAAGATATTGTCCTTTCTTAATGCAATAAACTAATAAAAGTTGACAATAGCATCTGTTCCTGGGGTTTAATCTGCGTATAGATCAGGATTGTGGTGATTCCAGAAGGAGGAAACAAGAGTTTGATAAAAGAAGATAAGATGGAAGAAATACCATCTGGAAAACAAAGGAAGGAAAAGCTGAGGCCATGACAGTAATGGGAGATTTAAAACATGTCAGGCTCTAAATCAGTTCGATCTGAGATCCTACCTGGGCTCCCTGCCCGCCATGGGACACAGAGAGCTGGCTCCTGCTGCTGGCAGGGGGTCCCAGCTGGGGCCATGCCCACCCTGGCTGCTCTGGCCTCTGCTGCAGGGAGGGAGGGGGAGGACAGGCCGGGTAGGACTGGCTCCAGCTGGGGCTTTTCTCCAGCTGAGCAGCGAGTTTAGGGTGTGATGTGATGTCCGACAGCCTGTCCGGGACACAGGGTGGAGACAGCAGGGATGGCTGGATCCAGTGGTACCATGAGGGAAGGAGGAGCAGTGGGCAGAGGCAGGAGAGCTCCACAGCACAGAAAGGCCCATTGGACGTGGAGCAGCTTTTTATCTCCACACCTACAGCTCAGATGGTTCCTACACCAGGCAGGGTGAGATGGTTTTGTGCTTTCACCCCAGAATGGTTTGGATCCCTTGAAAAGAAGGGTAGGATTTTTCCAAGGAAGCATTTTCTGCCAATCCTGGGCACGTGGATGGTACCCTGCAGGAATGCTGGGTTGGTGGAACTTGCTGTTCATCAGACACCTTGGACTCCCAGGGGGATTCAGTGGGACACCGGGAAGGCCGCGTTGCTGCAGCTGGTGGGTCCTATGGGAATACCTGGGAGTGGTGGCACACTTTAGCCAGACCTCAAAGACACTGGGAAGCCCTGCAGGGAGGCGGATGAGCTGGCCCACACAGAGACAACCAGGTCCCTCTCTTGTAGAAACCCTCCCAGAGCTTTAAAGCCATTTCCATATCCTGTGCCGTGCAGGACGGAGCCCCCAGCAGATCCTCCCAGCCCGGAGCCTGAGACCAATCCTCGATATGAGACCTGGACCCTCTCCAGGTCTGCAGGCAGCAGTGGGACTGCTGGACTCTGGTTTGGCAGAGCAGAGCTTGTGGTGATTAATTACCCCCCTCTCGGGGAAGTCCCTCCCCAGCCTTCTCTTCTTGCGCAGGGCCCTGACCTCCTTCTGCTCCTTTTGTCCCGCTCTTCCCAGGAAGGCCCCGCCTGGAAAAGGGCTCTTTTTAAGCCAGTATTTCCAGAAGGGGATGATGCTCTGCACCACCCACAGCCCTCACTGTTATCCCCTGCGGCGGGGGGCAGGAAAATTGGGGGGGAAGCACACAGGGAGGGCAGTGGTGGCTGGGATGGAGCAGTCTGGAACAGGGATGGAAAGAACAGGGATCTCTGTGCCAGCCAGGCTCACATCCCTGTCCTGGGAGCTGCCAGAGCCTCGCTGCCCATCTCGGCTCCTCTGCTGCCATCACAAGGTGTCCCTGAGGCCGGTGACATCAGAGCGTGCGGAAATGACCTCACCGGGAGGGCAGCAGGAGCGCGGTGCCAGGTGATGGCTGCAGAAGCATCCCGGCCATTCTCATGCTAATGGGGGAGGCAGGAGCGGGGAGAGGGAGCCCGGAGAAATCTGATGTGTCGGCAGAATTGTTTCTATACAGAATATTTTTCAAAGACTTCAATAAGGCAAGAGCAGCGTTTGCAAAGGGAGCGCGAACAAAGAAAACACAGCTGCATCTTGGGGCTGAAAGGAAGAGCTGGGGGGCGGCTGCGATCAGCTGGGCGGGGGGCGACAATCGGGACAGCGGGGCAGAGAATGGGCGCATTTTTCTGCAAATATTTGACGCTTTGGATGAGTTTGCTTTAGTGCTTCTTCCCCCTTGTGCGCTCCCACTCCACAAACATTAGCACTATCAACTTTTACTGGCAGGAGAGCTCTCAGTGGGAGATCTCCGCAGCTGATTCATTGAGGGTTCGCAGGAAACGGAATTTTAAAGGGAAATTTGCATCGTAAGTGCTTTGCACGTTCGGCTAATCAAGGCGAACATCAACGCCATGAGGCTTCCATGGCCAATTACAGCGCGGCTCAGATACTGGCGATGGAGCCGAGGGGGAGACGTTCTCCCAGAGACATTCCCGGGAGAGAGATGGGAGCCCTGGCCGGGGCGTGTTCGGGGGGCTCGGGGGGGCTGTGTCTGCCTGTCGGGGTGTGTGCGCTGCGAGGAGAACACGGAGAGCTTCCAAGCGTGCGAGCTGGGAGCCGGAGCTCATCCGTGTCCTGCGAGCAGAGAGCTGGATTCCCCGAGGTTTGGGGAATGCTGACAGCCGAATTTGGGGAAGTGCTGGCTGGAGATGAGGGAAGAATTTTCAGAGCAGCTTCCAGCAGTTCGGAGCTCTGTCCTGAACCCTTTTGATCCTGAACTCGCTCTGAAACCGCGGCGCAGGAGCTCTCCCGTGGTGTTCGCACCCCACGGTGGCTTTCGCTGGATTCGCAGACCCCAGGAATTGTTCTCGGCTTTCCCAGCTCAGGGTTTTCATTTCTCATTCCGGCCCAAGCCTGGAGGAACAAAGAGGTCTGGGAGAAGAATATTAAACAGGATCTACAGCCTTGAAAGCTGTCCTCGAATGGCAGCTTGTGACCTGTGCCACGGCTCCAGTGAAGGCCTGAGCTGGAAGTTTTGAGTCTGGCTGTAACTTTATGTCCTTTTTCCTTTGCTTTCTGCCTTGGATCATCAGGCAGGGAAAATCCTGCAATATTTCCATGCAGTATTTCTAGGGTAACACCCAGGTTACCTCACAGAGTGCACAAGGGGGGGTGTGGGGACAGCCAGGTGTGAGACAGGTGTGAAGCTCCTCTGCTCTCCTAAGTCTGGCTTAAATCTTCTGCTTTTCCACTCCTTTGTCTTCCTTTGTCTTCTTTATTTGCCCCAAATTTTCCTACTTTGGAGCTATTTCAGACTGAGTTCCAAGGGGTCTGTACCATTTCTTTCAATTAACCTTCATATCAAAGAGATTGCACCATGTTCAGCAAGTGTTTTTGGAATAAATGCTAAAAAACCCCCACACTATCCTGATTTTCCTTTCTTTGCTGTTATGCCTGGTGGCATCAACACCTGCCCGTCACAGCGCTTTCATTCCTGGAACAGCTCCATCTCTAACAACACTCTATTTAAAAAAAAAAAAAAAAAAAATTATGGTTGAGGTTTTTTGTTTTGTTTCTTTTTTTGTTTTTTAGGGTTTAAAAAAAATGTTAATGTTATTGTGCAGACACTTGTGTTTTTCTGCCTCCTAGTCCTGATTTCTTCTCCATATTTTCTGTTTCTGCCACCCCACCCAATGGCAGCAGGCAGCAGATCCCCCTGCCTGTGCTTGGGGGATCCTTGATTCAGTTCCTCTCCCTGACTCCGAGAGCATTGTGCTCACTTTGAAGCTGCAGCAGAAATTCGGGTGGAAACTGTGGGATGGCTTCTTCTCCAAGAAAATTCAGTGCTGTGGTGTTTCATTCACATGCAGAAGTGCCAAGTCCACTCCTCAGGTCCCTCTGGGATGGGGGAGAGCTGAGGGATCTGCGGCAGGAGGGAGGCAGCTGAATGGGAATCTGCCTTTGGAAAGGGGTGATGGAAGTGGAGGATCATGGAGTGGTTTGGGCTGGAAGAGACTTCAGAGCCCTTCCAGTCCCACCCCTACTTCAGGCAGGAGCCCCTTCCACCATTCCAGGTTTTCCAAGCCCCATCCAACCACTTCCAGGGATCCAGGGGCAGCCACAGCTTCTCTGGGGCCCCTGTGCCTCCCCACCTTCACAGGGAACGATTCCTTCCCAATATCTCATCTAAATCTACTCTTTCTCTTCCAGTATAAAGCCATTCCTCCATCCTGGATCCATTCCAGGATGCCCAAAACAAGTCCCAAAAATCATCCATTGCTGCAAGGACTCCTATGTTTTAGTTTTTTGGGGGTTTTTTTTGTTTTGTTTTGTTTTTGGTTTTGTTAGTTTGTTTGTTTTAAGAAAACTGGATAAAAAGAGAAGCTGAGCACTTTGGGAAACCTGACCTCATCTCCAAACCTGGAATAACCAGGTTTAGTTCCCAGTTTTGGGAATGGAGCGCTGGGAGTCTCAACACTGACCTGAAGGATCACCTTGGTTCCTCTGTTTTCCTTACAGAGGCTGTCACAAGGCAGTGGTGGCTTTGTCATGGGGACCCTGCAGTGACAGGAGAGCAAGAGAGCATCTCTAAAAATTGTATCCCCTGCATCCCTGCACGCAGATCCCGCACACGCAGAAGGATTCCAGGTGGAAAATCCCATATTCGGCTTTTTCCTCCCTCCACCTTTCCGCAACAGAGGAAGCCCCAGCTCCCAGAGGTGGCCCAGGAGCCCCGGGCAGTGTCTGCCTGACCCTCGGGTGACTCGGGGGGTGACAGACCCTCCCATCCCACCGCCACACAGGAGCCCTTTTTCAGGAGTTTATCCACCTGGAGCATCCATGGGGGCCCAACAGCCCTAATTACACCTCTTCAAAGGCCTGTGGGCTCTGGGCAATTTACTGGGGCAAAACTTGGGGTGTTTTTAATTAAAAATTTCAAAAAGTTGGGCCAGTTGGGTCAAAGGAATTCTCTGTTGCTCTGACCCATCGTCCGCTTAGAAATTGTTTAGCTGGGCATGTTTTCCCCCCTTTAATTAAAACGGAATTAAATCCCAGCCTATTTGGGATAATGACTGTAAAAGCCATTTACATTTTCTGTGGGTTCTGGCTGCCCAACGGACCCTGCAGGGGGAGCCTGGTTTGGGGGGACCCTGGTTTGGGGAGAGCCCGATCGGGGGGGTCCAGGGGCAGCTCCAGAGCAGCAGGGCAGTGGGACAGATGCCAATGTCCCCATCTGGTGCCACAGCAGCCACTCCCATGGAGGGTTTTTAACTCAGAAGAGGAGGTTGGTGTTCCCACTGCTCACAGAGCCCCCCCAGATGTTCTGACCTTGCTCTTGGCTGGAGAGGCGGAACTGGGACCTTGTCTTTGGTGACATCTGTGCTGGGCTCAAGGGAGGGCCTGAGAGACCATGCCATTCTGGAGAAAAAAAGGAAAAGGGAAAAAGGGGAAAGGCAGAAAGGGAAATGCAAAGGGAAAGGAAGGAAGGAAGAAAAAGGAAAATGAAAAAAGGAGGGGAAGGAGAAAGGGAAAGGGAAAGGGAAAGGGGAAAGAAGGAAAAAGGAGAAAAGGAGAAAAGGAGAAAAGGGACAGAGACAGGGACAAAAAAAGTAAAAAGGATAAGGGAAAAGGAAGATCAAGAGGAAGAGGAAAAGAAAAAGGAGGAAAAGGAAAATACAAAAGTCCCTGGAAAAGGACCTTAGCTCCAAAGGGCCATCAAAATCCTGAGTGTTGAAATGGGCCTTGCTGGTTCCTCCAAAAAGGAGTGAGCAGCCCCCCCTGCCCCTTCTGCCCACCCAGGCCCATTCTCAGGCTGTTCCCCCCCAACATCTCCAGCTCTGGGTCCATGAGAGGCTGTGTGAGCCTGGCATCTCTGCTGGGGATACCCAGGGATTGGTGACCCCACCTGAGCTCTGCCAGCACACGAGGCAGAGGCGGCTCTGGGGAGGAATCACTCTACTGGGGCAAAAAGAACATGGGCAAATCCCTGCAAGCCGAGGAAGCATTCCTGCTGCCATGCAGGAGCATCTCCCTGAATGCAGAACACATCAGTGCTGCTTTATTTGCAGCTCTGCTCTGGCACTTCTGGGAACTTCTGGCTGAAGGTTTGGAAATGCAATTACAGGCTTTGCCTGGCAATTTTGGGTTTATTTCCCACTGTGTTTGCTGGTGCTCTGCGGAGAGGGCAGGCTTTACTTAAAGTTCACGGAACGCAGACGTGGCCACTTTGTGCTTTTCCTAGAAAGTTTGTGCCATTCCTCTGTGGGGCTGGGCTGGGCCGTGGGAAGCTTTCTTCTGGCTCCACACAGATGAATGTCTGTGTCCCCCCTGCCTGGGGCTGCAAACAGCACACAGAAGGCTTCACCTCCACCTCGTTTCCTTACATCCAAAGCAGCTCAGGCAGGACCAGAGGTTGGTGCATCCTGAAGGCTCGAGGTGTCCTGGGGGGCTGAGGCACCCTCCCCATGGATGGGGCTGCCCTCCCACAGAAGCCCAGCAGCCTGAGGTTGGCCACAGAATTGTCCCTCCCTTGGCAGTGCATCCATGTCCCTCCATCCCTTGTCCCCAGTCCCTCTCCAGCTCTCCTGGAGCCACTTCAGGCTCTGGAAGGGACTCTGAGGTCTCCCTGGATCCTTCTTTTCTCCAGGTGAGCACTCCCAGCTCTCTCAACCTGGCTCTAGAGCAGAGGTGCTCTAGAGGACCCTTTCCAACAGTTCTGCATCCTTCCTGTGCTGGGGACACAAGAGCTGGATCTAGAGGAGCTCTGGAGAGAGCTTTTCTGTGCAGGGGAGCCCTGCCCACATGGGGACCTCTTTACCTTCACACCCCTCACACTCTCCTCTCCATCCCAGGACAGCAGAACCCCCTTCCCACACCTGGCCAGCATTCCCCAGCCATTCCCCCCCACCTTGTTTTCCTGCTGGCACAGCTTCCCACAGCCCCTGCGACCAGCAGGTACTTTGTGCTGGATTAATCATGCGTTATCCCAGCAGTAATTCCTGATGGGATTGAACATGTCACAGCCCAAGGAGCCATCAGGAGCTCGGCAACTTCATCCTGTGGCTCCCCGAGTGCAGCGACAGAGGCTGGCAGGGAAAATGCCGCCCTCATCCGTGCCTGCTCCTGGTCTGGCTGGAGACCCAGGAGGGGCTGGGAGCTCGGCAGGGCTCCAGCAGGATGGAGCCAGCGATTAAAGGTCAGGCTTACCTTAAAGGGAGAGCGTGAGCCCGTTTAATTAAATATTTATTTGTAACAGTAATTTCTCTCTTTCGCTCTTTCAAGTACCATGCAGCTGCTGGAAAAAGCCAAAAAAAATCCCAGCAGAATAAGAGGAGACCAGAAAGAGAAGGGATGAGCAGTGATGGGAGCAGGGCTCTGCACTCCTTTCCACCCTCAGAGAAGATGCTCCAGCGCTGGATTCTCTGCAAGCAGTGCCTCACCTGAAATTCTCATTAAACAGCCCCTGCCACGTCCTGTCCTTCAGAGCTAAAAAACCCCACAAGTTTGCGGACAGCTGGTGGGAAAACTCCATTTTTGGGGAGAGGAGGAGGGCGTAGGCCGGGTGCCTCAGGCACACAGTGCTGGGCCAGCATTCCAGCCGGATGCCAGAGGAGGGAATGAAATGGAGGGAAAGGCATCCTTGGGAGAGCGAGCCAGGGGAAACGCGACTTCTTTGCACCTGATTAAACATCGCAGCATTCGCGGGGGGAACTGGAGCGGAGCCGTCTGAGCCGCGCAGGGAGAGGGGGCGGAGGAGCATCCTCCGGGGGCTGGGATGACATTCCTGCTCCTGCTCCGGGAGCTTTCCAGCCCAGCAGCCATCCGGGCGGATCCCAGCGCGCTCCTGGCCTGGCCGGTCACCAGCGGCGAGGCGATACCGGCCAGAGCAGGATAATGCAGATTGGCAAGGCAAAACCAGCCAGATGAGAGCACTGAACTTCCATGCATTAGGCGATAGCATTTGGAGTTTAGACACCGGAAAAAAACATAAAAGCAGCACTGCCCCGCCCAGGCCTTGCTGTCCCCTCCTCAAGCTGTTCCCTGGGCTCAGACTGAGTGGCAGGCTTGGGGCACCTGTGGGGATCCAACAGAGGATGTACTGAGAGAGAACATGAAGGCCAGAAGTTGATACATATTTAATATAGAAATAAAAAAAAAATGCAATACATACATGATAAAAATATATAAAAATAAAGCAATTAATATAATTAATATAAATTAGTATATGATTATATATAATTTATTAATATCTAAAATGCTGTTTATATACATTCTGAATCTATTGTATATTATATGCTATTTTAAAATAATATGTTATTTAATTATATACTTAATTATTAAATCTATTTAATACAAATTTTGGGTTTTTATTTGTTTTAGCTGATGCCTAAAGGCCCGGGTGGAGCTGGTGCTCCCGGGTGTGCCCACTCTGCAGCCCTTGGAGGGGACATCCCAGTTTATCCCCAGGGCACAGGAACCCCCTGTTCCCATTTCCAGTGGAAGTGACAAAGCTCTGGAGAGCCAGGAGCACTTCCCAGCAAACGGCTTTTATTTCCCAAACTGCAGCTACTGAACAGTCTGGTCTTGTCAGAATTGTCTTGATAATGGCAAAACAAGGATTTCCTCCTGGGGTGGAGGGAGGAAACAATTTGGGGTGGATTTGTCCAGGACGCAGCTTCGACCCGTGGGTGTTGAGGGTTCAAAGGCGCCTTCCTTTCTCCTCTGCTGCTTAAAATACGCAGGTCAAGGTGCCACTCCCCACTCCCAGGAAAAACGAGAATGCGGGAGAAACGCAGCCTGCGGATGAACCCAAGGCACAGACAATCAACTGCAGCTCAGGGGTAATTTTCGTTTCTGATCAATCTCAAATCATTTTGACCCAAGGTATAATTTGAAATGTTCCTGTCTCAGTTATTACAGCCCCAGGGCCCTCTGGGTTGTTTTCACCCTTTTGCCTGCTTGTTCTCTCTCGCTGCTTATAAGATCCCAGGAACAGTTTAATGAAAAATGAGTGTGTGGCTGGAGGGGTCAATGGAGAGTCGTTTTAGATCTTTAAAAAAAAAACAGGCAGAGTTTGGTTGTGTTCTTTTAAACAGGGGTTTTCACACTGGAAAAGATTTGTGGGAAGAGAAAAGCATTTATCCCTGTCAGTCCCTCTGGCTGCCTGCCCCTGCTCTCTTTTTCATGGAATCATGGACTCACTGAATCATTAAGGTTGGAGCAGCCCTCTAAGAGCGTTGCTTCCCCAGCACTGCCAAGGCCACCACTAGCCCATGTCCCAAAGTGCCACATGCACACGACTGCAAATCCATCCATGCATCCATCCATCCATCCATCTATCCCCCATCCATCCATCATCCATCCATCCATCCATCCATCCATCCA
>VWZN01020005.1:137990-164780 GCA_013396955.1 Regulus satrapa | reverse complement strand
CCATCCATCCATCCATCCATCAATCCAGGACATGGGTTTGTGCTGTGCTCTTTTCCCACCCCACCAGGGCAGGGGCCGTGTCACCCCTGGCCAGGCCTCTTGTCTTCACCTGGGGGTGGCCCAAACCTGGGAACTCTTGGGAAAGGTGCTGCAGCCTTTTGTGACCAACAGCCAGTGCCCAGGGTCTTGCCTAAGGACAGGCTGCTCCCTTTTTGTCCCCTCACGAGCCTGCTCTGCCTGTTTGGGAGTCTCTTTTCCCCAGGGAATGCAATTCCATTGGGAAATGGAAGGAAAAGGTAAATGAATGACGTGGCTAAGAGCAGCCACAAAAACCTGAATCAGCACAAAGCCAGGGCAGGCTGGGCTGGAGGGTGGAGGGTGCTCATCCAGGCACCCGGGGCTTGAGGATGGTAGTGAGCAGTTGGCAGGATAATTATTACAGGCGGAAAACAAAGGAGAGTGACAATTTTCATGTGGCTGGATTCAGCCCTCGTGCTTCTTAATTCCCGCGGAACAAAGAGCTATAATTGTTCTCAATAGCGAGGAGGGGAAGAACCTAATTTCCAATGTGAGTCAGAGAAGCTTTCAAGCAGGGGGTGGGTGGAAACTATTTATAAAGGACCATTAGGGAAAATCAGATTTCTACGCACAGTAAACAGAACACAGAAATAAAGCATCTATTTATATGTGAGTGTGGAAAGCTTGTCCCGAGCAGTGCAGCGCCCTGGTGACACCCAGGATGACCCCGTGGGGCTGCACAGGGTTGTGGTGGCTTCGTGATGGAACAATGCCTTCCTCCAGGCAGGCAAACAAAGCTTGTTCCATCCTTCCTGTGCTGCCTTTAGAGAGAAGGGGGGGAAAAAAGAAAAAAAAATGAACAATTGTCTTTGTTTGGCCAAAAATATGCAGAAAGCAAACACCAAAGCACTGTGCCAGAGTCATTGTGGAGATGAGCTCCCAGTTTGCTCAGCACTTGTGTGCCCAGGTAAACTGGCATCCTGCTGCAGCCAGCACTCGTGGAATATTTGCAGTTCTGTATTCCCAGCATGGAGAAAAACCCTATAAATAAATAAAACGTATAAACAAATTCTGGTGGTGCTGCAGGATGGCGAGACCGCAGGCATCGGGTGTGAGAGGAGGCTGCAACACACGCAGAACTTTTTCCTGGGAATTGCCTCGCTCCCTGGACTCATGTGCTAAAAGCATCTTGCTGGAGTTGCAGGAGTCCCAGAGCTGCGGGCCTGGCTGTGAGATCCCTTCTTACAGGAAAGCAGCTTCCCGGTGGTGGGAAGGGCACCAGCTCCAGGTGTTCCTCTGTGACCCCGAGCCCAGCTCAGCCCTGTGTGCACATTTTGGGGCTAGGACAGGAATATTTCACTGCAGCCACTCAATGAAAGTGAAACGCAAGCAGGAAAAACCCTTATGTCACAGATGAGCAATGTGGGCTCCCTCCTCCCTGATCTCCATGAGGGAATTGCTTCCCCGAGCCTAAATACAGGCTTGAGCAAGGACTGGAGGCTTGGCTGGGATAGCAAGGGCATGGAACAATCGGAGTGATAATCTGCTGATTAGCTCTGGTTTAGTGTAATCTGTTAGGCTTCAACTTCACAGAGCGCTGGCAGTTTTCCTCCGTTACTTTTGGAGCACTAAATCAACCGGGTGAGTGGATCCATTTAGTACTTTTTTTTTAGTGGATTTTCTCCTGTTTCCTGGGTTAGCGGATGGAAACCAGCGAGCAGAGCCATGAGCTGTCCCCACGCTGCGGCTCTGTCCCTCCGGTGGTGTCTGTGACTGATGACACAGCCTCTGCCTGTGGAGCAAAGCCCGGTTTATGGGATGTCTGCCCTCGCTGCAGAGTTGTGCTCCCAGGCTTGGAGCGTGAAGGAGAGCTGTTCCCGATGTGAGGTACTTTATGTGCACACAGGCCTGATTTATATCTCTTCCAACAAGCTGTTCTTTGCTATCATGAGCCAACAGGACCCATAGGGTGTTACAAGACATATTACACACAGCCAAGAGCTTTAATCCCCTTGGGGGAGTGATTACAAACAACTACACACGTCCCAGAGTTGCTTAATCACTGTTAAGAAATTTCTTTATAATCTGAGTAAATTACTTTAATTACTTGCAACTACCAATTAGCGTTTGAATGCTTCCACTGAGAAGTTTGCAGGCATTAATCTGCTCCCTTGGAATGTGAAATCAGCGGCTGGAAGATGGCTTTGGTCTGTGCATAGGCAGCAATCTGGCAGGACGAGGAGGCAGCAGCCCCTGCCCGGCAGCCCCTCCGCAGCCGCCTGCCCTCCGCTCTGATTTATTTAAGAGCTTGAAAGGAGAGTTCAGCGCTTCCACGAGCTTTAGCAGCTGGATAATATTGCTGGATCCTGGGAAAGGGAGGGCCTGCTTGAACCCTGCGGTGGGCACAGAGGCTCTGCCTTTTGTACCCGGACAAAGCAAACAATCCCAAACCCTCCCTACCTGGGAGACCACGCACTCAGACACATCCCACAGCCCCTCTGCTCCCATCCCTGCATGTGCAGCCCCAGTTATTCCCTAATCCCCAGCGCTGCCCAGCATGGGGTGGGTTTTGCCAGCTCCCAGGCCTGAGCTGAGCTTCCCCTTGAGACGTGAGCGCTGGTGAGGTCTGGGCAAGCAGAGCTCCGCTCCCCCTTCTCCCACCAGCCCGCTCTGCCAGGAACTCTCAGACTTGAAATGGGAGGATCAAGGTCTGGACTTGCTTTTCTGGCCACTTTCGAGGCTTTGCCAGCCTGGATCAGGTTCAAAACACTTTTTGTCTTTGATATTTCGGCCCAGGGTGGCTGCTCTGGTCCTCTTTTCCTTTGTTCATCATTAGGAGGGTGCTGGTGTGAGGAGTCTGGGCACAGCCCCAGAGTGCCCCAGCCTGTGCCCATGGTGAGGCAGAGCAGCTGCCAGGGAGGAGGCCGGGTCCATGGGCAGGGATCCTGGAGCTCCATGCCGGATCCACGGGCAGGGATCCTGGAGCTGTGTGCCCACGTCCCCCGGATGTCTGGAAGGATGAGCACTGTCCCTTCCACCTGACCCCCAAAGGTGCGCTGGTGCATCAGCCTCATCCCCATCCGTAATGCAACAAGCATGACTCCCCAAAAATGACGCAGTCACAGGTGACGTGGCTCTTTCCCACGGCACTGGCACTGCTGTGGCTGTTCCTGAATTTGTGGACAGCCCTCAGAGGTTTTCTTTCGCCCAAGAATTTGCTTGGCTGAAGAAACTTCTCCCCTCGCAGCAAGTCCTGCCGCGAGCAGGTGAGGAGCTGTCTGGAGCAGGTGTGTGGCTGCTGACTCACTCAACCCCAAGTTAGGTCTCCTCAGGTGCTGGTAGTGGTCCCGCCACCATCCCGCCCTTCGTTGGCTCCCAGGGGATGGAGCGTGGCCAGCCCCTGACCGCGGCCCTGGCATGGGCTGGGCTGCTCCTCCCAGCCAGGATGGATGTGGCCCAGGCTCCACCAGCCTCTCCCAGCCGCTGTTTGTGCCCTGTGATACTTTCACATGAGAAACAAATAACAGCTGATGGTATCTCCTGCAGGAAAAAAACAAGGTTACTCCCCTGACCTGATTAATGCAAATAAACTGAACGGAGTCCTGTTGCCCGGGGCTTGCAAATTTAATATCTGTTCCCTGCCTCATTTCATGCTGGTTTAGCCTCTCGCCCTGTGACTGCAATTACCTCTGTGGCTCTGCCTGGGCGTCGGGGCCGCTTCCCCCGCGCCGCACGTGATGCATTTTGGGCCAGGGCGCCCCGCTTTGGTCTTTGGGCTTTCTTCTTCTTGTGGTTTAATTTCCTTTGAGTTTATTAATTATGGCCAGGGGTGGGGGCCAGGAATGTTT
This sequence comes from Regulus satrapa, assembly GCA_013396955.1. Classification (NCBI taxonomy): domain Eukaryota; kingdom Metazoa; phylum Chordata; class Aves; order Passeriformes; family Regulidae; genus Regulus; species Regulus satrapa. The sequence continues at coordinate 160,914 of VWZN01020005.1, read as the reverse complement.
GGCTGATGCTTCCTCTTTGCGTGGTGCAGAACTTCAGCCCTGTAATTCCCCCTTTATTGGATGTCCCAGCTTGGGTCAGGGAAGAGGAGCCTGTCCTGGCTGCAGGGAGCCAGGGATGGGAACAGCTTTTTTCCTTGTTCCAGCCTGTGATCCCTGTGCCCAGCTCCCTGCAATGCTCCCTGCATCATTCCCTGCATCCCCTCCACCTTTGTGCCCTGTGTTTCCCACTCTCTTCCCTTGCATGAAGCGACCATTGCACAAGAGGCTCTGAAAGGTGTTTGGAACCATTTCACTGTGGCGTTCTGTTAGTGGATTGTATCCCTGGGGAAACAGGCACAGGCACCCACATCCCCCTGGCCTGGGTGTGCCAAGGGATGCTCCAGATCCAGCACCGAGCGTTATCAGCATGACCCTTTGCATGAAGCAGATTTTTATTCCAACCCCACGTGCTACAGGCAAGATCTGCATCCAGAATTAATTTGAGTGGCAGAAGTCTCATGAGAACAATGGGCAGGATGGTCCTGGAGAGATGGGATTTCCTCCCCCTGCTCCCAAGGCACCCTGCACCCCTGCACTGCTCCGAGACGAGTCAGTGTCCCAGGTAGAGCGGGACTCTGGTGCCCTCCTGGGACACTGGTGCTGTGCCAGGCAGGGGGGAGGCTGCATCCCCATTCACCTGTGCCATACCTGTGCCCAGGAGAAGCAGAGACTCTGTGGCCATGAGCCCAGCCCACCTTTCAGCAGCACAGCATTCAGTTTAAAGGCATAAAAGCAGCTCTGTGAATGGCCCTTTATAATTTCCAGGCAGGACTTCGAGCGGAGGGGGGCCCCCACCCTTCTGTTTGCTTACATCTTCCTTGGAGCTGGGAGCTGTCAGGGAGGTGAGAATGAGGGATGGTGACTTCCCGAGCGTGCCCAGCCCCATGCAAGCGCTCACACACCCAGCGCTGATTCCACAACTCTTGTTTGGTTCTGGGCCCCAGAGCTGCCAATCTCTGCTGGCTTTCCGTGCCTCTGTGCGAGTCTGTCACAGTCCCTTAATGGCTGTATCACCTTGTGAAGCTTTCAGACATCCTCCCTCCTTTCATCAGCGATGGGAAACCTGCCAGGCTCTGACAGGTTCTCCCAAACAAACCCCAGTGTGAGGGGAGTGGGAGCTGTGACCGGCACGTTGGCTCCGTGCCCAGTGCCCACGGTGCCCAGACCTCGGCGTGCCCCTCCAGCAGTGCCCAGCTCAGCCACGGGCTCAGCCCCACACGGGACAGAGGGTTCTGAGCCTCTGAAAGGCAGTGAGGCCCCACTGGCTCATCCAAGCTCCCTGTCCCCATGAGATATCCCTGGGACACCGTCCCCCTGTGCCCAGCACCGGGACACCCTGGAGCCAGCCTCAGCTCTCTGCACCTCAGCTGTCTTGCTCCATACAGGACTCCAAAGGGGTTTTCCCAAGCTGATTCAGGTGTTTAGGTTTGCTGACACCAGTTTTGGAAGGGAGGCCCAGGGAGGTGCTGGAGTCCCCATCCCCAGAGGTGTCCAAGGAAGGACTGGATGTGGCAGTCAGGGCTCTGGGCTGGTGACAAGGTGGGGATGGAGCACAGGTTGAACATGATGATCTCGGGGGGCTTTTCCAACCTCACTGACTCCGTGGTCCCCAAGAGACTCTCCGGAACAGTTTTGGTGTTCCCTGGGCAGCCTGGCTATGGCAGTGTGAGCCTCCACACCACATCCTGTGCACAGAGCTTGGAGCAGCTCTTGGGGGCTCAGTCCCATGGCAGCATCCAGGGCTGGCAGCATCCCCCTCCCCCTGATCCCTCTGCAAGAGCCTGCCTGGGGGCAAAAGCTGCTACGAGCAAATGGAGAGCTCCTGGAAACTGCAAAGGACACAGTATTTCATCATTTTGGGGCCCAGACTGTCTCTGCTGCACCAACAAGGGAACTATTTTTGTGGTTCAAAGCCTTATTCATTCTGTTGTGGGTTTCTTTTCCAAACCACCCACTTCAAGTTTTGGGTGAAGGTTCAGTTCCATTTTTCTTATTCCCAGCTCATTTGCCCATCCCTAAAACAAACATATTGGAGCAAGCATGTGGGGGAGAGGGAGCATTAATCAAAGCAAAGGGGAGGTGAACATAATGCAAACAGGGAATGACAATGCACAGAGTATTTGCATAATCCAGGGAGAAAGCTTTCCTGCTGAAAAGCCAAAGCTACTGGCGTGGAAAAGCAAAGGTCTGAACAGGAACTCCAGTCCTGAGCAGCAACAGACACCGGGGGTAATAAATCAGGGACGTGGGTACAGATGTAGCGGTTCCAGCACGCTTCCCAAACTTTGCATTCCAGGCCTGTGGAAGAGGGCCGATCCTGCCTGCTTTGAAGCTCCTGGCCAAGGTGCCTGGACAGCAGCAGGAACAAGCCCAGGCCTGAGGAGCAGGTGCTCAGGTGGAGCCTGAACCCCTCAGAAATCAGAGCTGGCCCCGTGCAGATGCTTCCCCAGGACAGGGGTGTCCTGCCAGCTGATACAGCCAGAACAGAGCCCCGAGCACTGGGAGAGGGTAATGGGTGCAATTCCAGGGCTAAGAAGTGCAGGGATTTAATAGCAGTTGGCATTTTACAAAGGAAATGGCTTTTGTGGAGGTGTCTATGAAAGCGTGGGGTTTTGGGGAGTGCCCTGGCTGGCATTCCCCACTCCTGGATGACCTTGGGCAAGGTGCTTCACCTTGCTGTGCTCGGGTTTCTTCTGAGCTGCTCCACAGCGGGATAATTTTCCCTGCTCCACACACGTGATGTAGCCGTGTTTGTTGGTATTGGTGAATAGTTTGAGAATCCCTGAAGGGATATGTTAGAGGAAGGGAAATAAGAATCCAGCCAGGATCCTGCCCTAGCAGGAGGTGCAGAGGCGGTAAGGATCTTTAAGGTTGAGTTTCCATCTGTGCCAGGTGCAGGCGGTGCCAAAGAGGGAGCAAAGAAGTGTCTGGAGGCCTCAGAACCACGACCTGAGCTGAGAGGCTGGAGTGTGTTCAGCCTGGAGAGGACAGATCCAAGGGGGATGAGATGGTGCTCCTCAAATACACAAAAGGAGGCTGAAGGAGAGAGGCTTCCAGGCCAGCCTGCACGAGCAACCTGGTGTAGTGGAAGGTGTTGGAACAAGATGAGTTTTAGGTTCCTCCCAACCCAACCCACTCTGTGATTCCATGATTGTGGACATGGAAATAACAGGATGCAGTAGCAGCAAGGGAAAAGCAGGGTAGAAAGTGGGAAAGGCAAGCAGAGTGGCACAGCTCCTACCTGGGGACAGGCTTCCAGCAGACTGCAGACACAGCTCTGCATCCAAGGATCACCAGCACACTCTGGGAACACAGAGCCCTGGGAATGGCTGCTGGAGAGGTGGCTCTGCTCTGCATCGGGGGTGGCGGGGTGCCACCTGCCCGCCCTGTCCCCAGCACTGTCCCCTCTCTCTCTGTGTGACCCAGGGCCCCAGTGCCACGCACAACCCCAGCCCTGGGAGCTGTGTCCCTGCCCGCCCGGAATGCCGGGCACACGTGGCACGTGTGCCATATGTCTCCTTCCCCTGCAATTCCCGGGCTGAAGGTATTTGATCAGACCAGTCATTCCGGAGCCATCTGTCCCCTGCACAAACACACACGGCTGATTCTCCTTCCGCCCTCCGAGGGCAGCCCCAGGGGCACACACAGGTTAGCAGCATTTGGAAAATGCATCCCTGGAAGAGGTGTCAGGCATTCCCAGCCACAGCAGCGGCGGAATATTTAAAGCCCATTCTGCAAATCAGTACCTTGGACACTAATATAAGTAACTTTAAAAAAGCAGAGAGAAAGGCAGTCAAGGAGATAAAACCCTGTCATTTCCATTTCTAAGGGATATGAAATGGTGCTTTTGAAAAAAAGCAATTTGTAAACTTTAGATAGCAGCAAATTCCTTGTTTTTTGGATACAATACCAGCTTTGCATATGCGCTGAAAGAAAGAGGGAGAGAAAATAACCCCGAAGCATCCTGCCCACTGCATTAGCTTTTAAAATAAAACCCATTTATATATAAATGTTGGCTTTTTTCCCAGTCTCTGTAGAAAAGCTTTTTTATATTAAATGCTACAATGAATTAAATTAACCATAATGATTTCTTTGTGAATGGAAACCCTTTTTCCTGTGTGACATGTTTTTGATCATTTTTTTTTTTCCTAGCTACAACAACCCCTGCTCCTATCAAGTTGAGGATTTTGTTTGTTCTGCTATTTGCACGCTTCGATACAATTACTACGTGTGCTCCTTGTTCTGAGGAGAAATAAGCCACAGACATTCCGGGTGCTGTCCCTGGGTGCAGAGGGGTGGGAAATTCCTCACACCCACCTGTGGCAGCAGGGTGGGGACAGCCCTGTCACCTGCCATGGCCAAGAGCCACTGGGCAGCCTCCCCAACAGCAGAGCCCACGGCCCAAATCACTGTGGACAAGGGCTTGGAGGAACAGGGCCAGGGGGAATGGCTTCCCCGAGGGCAGGGTTAGGTGGGATAGGGGGAGGGAATTCTTCCCTGTGAGGGTGGCGAGGCCTTCAGGGTGCCCAGAGCAGCTCTGGCTGCCCCTGGATCCCTGGAAGTGTCCAAGGCCGGGTTGGATGAGGCTTGGAGTAACCTGGGATAGTGGAAGGTATCCCTGCCTGTGGGCTTTGAAGGTCCCTTGCCAGCCAAACCACAATTCTTTGATCAACCTGTGACCCACAGCCGCCACCTCCCCTGGACTTGCCATGAAGGGAGTCAGCATCGTCCAATGATTCCAGTTGTTGACGTTTCCAGTTGTTGACGTTTCCAGTTGTGAATGTTTTTAGTTGCTGATGTTTTGCCTGCGTTGCCCTTTGCCTCTCCCTGGCACCGAAGCCCTGCCTGTGCACTGTGTGCTGCAGGGCCCACCCTGGGGCTGGGGGCACTGGGGGTCCCGGGGCTCCTGGCCGGGTGGCTGGGGCTGGCCAGGGAGCTCTTGCTGGGGGGAGAGAGTTGGCTCGTCACTGGAAAGGAAAATTAGGTCACATTTCTGGTTTGAAGAGCCTGAATGGCGTCCCGTTTATTTTGGGTTTCTCCTAACGAGTGACAAGATTCTGTTTCACTCCAACCCCATTTCCTTCTCCGTTTTTTTTTTAAAGCAATTCTCCTTTTTCCTGCCTGCTTTTCCTAGAAAACAGAAACTGAGCCACGCCGAGCTGTGCTGAGCTGAGCTGAGCCAAGCCACAGGGACATGCCTGGGCACACCAGAGTTATCTGCAGATCCCACAGAGTCCAGGGTCTGGACTTTAACCAGGCCAGCCTGAGCCCTCTGTCAAATCAACCCCTATTGTCCAAGGCCGCCCATGGCAGTTTGTCCCCATCCCTTTGGGAAACCATTCTGGTTCAACCAGAGCCATGGGAAGGCCTTTTAATTTCTTCCCTGACATTCATTCCTGATTTTCTTCTGCTGGATTCAATTCAAGCTCGCTTCTCCAAGCCCTTTGAGCCTCCTCTCTCTTCTTTATGTCATCAGATGTTTTTGGGTAACTGCAAAGCCCTTGTCCCTCTGTCCCCACCTGACCAGTGGCACTTCTGGTGACCCCCTCCTCCTGGTGTTCAGCACCCCCAAAATACCCCCAAACCAAACCCTGTAGTGCAAATTAAATACCAGTCAAAGCTGAAGAAATTTGGTTTGTGTGGTGGGAAGCCAGGAGACATCAGGCTCAGAGCTGTTCCCCTCCTGACACAACCCAGCCCTGAGTGAGCCCCCACTTCTCCCAAAACGTGAGCATCACCACCTGGGATGTCAGTGCAACGCCGTGTTTCCTTGGCAATCCCTTATCTCCCATCTCAGCCATCAGCATAATGAACGGCTCCGTTCCTGCATAAACAGCACCTGAACACCCCTGTGGATCGGGGAATTGTCAGACTGAGGGAAAATGCCTGAAATGGAGAATCCCCTCAGGATTTTCCCTCAGGATTGGGGATTGTTCCTGAAAGGACAGGCTCTCCCTCTTCTCCAGGGGTAATTTGGGGATGAGTAAATAATGGTTGCATCACTACCTGAGGATTCCAGGGATGGGAACTGTCTTGGATTAAGGTCAGGGTTTTTGCTGCCAGTCACCAAGTGTGTGTGAGACCAGTCAGAAGAATGCCTGCTCCTTCCAAGGGGTGAAATAAACTCTCCTGGACTGGAAATCTGTTTAAAGGGCAGGGGGGGAAGACTTGACATTATTGAAGTAATTTCTCACATCCCGTCTAGGGAGAAGTGGGTCTGGGATGCTGGAGAAGAGGCAGGCAGAGCAGGCAGCTCCTGTGGCCCTGGAGCAGTGTTCTTATGTTTGCATCTCCAGGGCACTGGCTGGGGAGTTCAGAGGATATTTTGGGTTGGAAAGGACCTTCATGGTCCTCTAGTGCCACCCCTACCATGGACAGGGACACCTTCCACCATCCCGGGAAGCTCTGTCCAGCCTGGTTTCAGACACTTCCAGGGGTGGGGCAGCCACAGCTTCTCTGGGCCACCTGTGCCAGGGCCTCTGCACCCTCATTGTAAAAAATATCCTCCCTGTATCTGACCTAAATAAACCTTTTAATTTAAAACCATCCCCCCCTTGTCCTAGAAATGGAGCCCTGCCCAAATTCCTCATCAGGGCTGAAGGAAAAGCTGTGGTGCTGTGATTGCTTAATCTGAGGCAGTGGAACTGCACAGTTCTCAGGGTTTTAATTTAGATGATTTAAGGTCCTTTTTCTTTATGTTTTCTCCATTTGTAATTGCAAAGACGCTGTGAACCAGGACACTGAGCTTATCGATGGCTCTGAGCAGCCGCCGGCTCCGGGGTGGGATGTGGTCAGGCAGGAAAAAACCATCTCTTCCCCTACCTAATTAAGTGCCTCAGTGGGCTCTGCAGGCACACGTGGTTGTGGTGGCAGCGGTGACATTTTCAGCTCACTGGGGCAATGACAGGGAAGCAGAGCAGAGAGCTGGGAGAGGCACAGGTGTTTTTGGGGGGAAAAAAAAAACATTTCCATGTACCCCAGACATGTTCATCTAAGGTGATCTTTAACCAGAGACCTGTGCTGGCAAGGGACCCTGTGGAAATCTGGATTGCTGGCATGGAAAGCACCAGGTCTGGGCACTGAGTACTGCAGGGGGGCTGGAGAAGGTGGTGAAGGTGCTGGGAGTCTTGGGAGGCTCTGCTCCCCTTGCAGCCCTCTGAGGGGAAGCCAAAGGGGAGAGATCCCAAGGGGAGGCAGGTAGGAAGTGAGCTGGGGAGATGAAAGTGCAGGGAAGGGGTGGGGAGCTCCAGGTGCGCTGGGACCTGACCTGGAAACGGGCGGGGAGGAATCTGAGCATCAGCAAACAGGCAAAAATAACCCTGCACCCAAGGAATGCCTGAGCAGCAAGAATGCCACGTGCTTCACATGGGGAGAGGAGAGGCAACAATACCAACAGTAAGTCAGTATCCTTACTCTCCCCTCCAGGCCTTAACATCACCTGAGAAGCTGTAATGAATTCCCTGGCTTTTAAGAGCATCCCCCTTTGGGAACCGGCTGCTCCAAGGCTGGGCTCTTGAAATAGATGGGACACGGGGGGGGAGCTGGAGGCTCTGCTGTCTTCAGCCATCCCAAAATCTTCTGTTCTTCCAGGCAAGGGCAAGACAGGACAAGAGGAAATGGCCTCAAGTGGCTCCAGGGGAGGTTTAATTGGATATTAAGGAAAAATTCTTTCCCCTAAGTGTTGTCCATCCCTGGCACAGCTGCCCAGGACAGTGTGTGGAGTTCCCATCCCTGGGGAGATTTAACAGACTTGTAGATGGGGCACCTGGGGACATGGCTTAGTGGTGGCTTTGGAGCAGTTGGAGTCAGTGGTCTCAGAGGGCTTTTCCAACCCCGATGATCCAGTGATTCCAAACCCACCGTGGCAGTGCTGGAGGCGTCAGTGAGGGGAAGTGCTGAGCCAGCAGCACCGCAGCCTTATCTGTCTTGTGCCGAGCCGTCCCTGCTGATTGTTCTGGGTCTCAGCAAGAGAGGGTTTTGCTAAGTAGGACCAAATACCCCAGACCCTGGCACACCCCTGCCTGGTGTCTGCCCCAATTGTCTCTGCCAAGCCCGGGGTCAAGGCCTGGGGTGCTCTGTCACCCCGTGACCCACTGGGGACATCGCTGCCAGGTAGCACTTGAGAAGCTGCTGGTGTTGTTGTTCTTGGTTTCCTCTGGGTTTTATTTTCCTAACCCTCTTCCAGATGCTGCAGAGTCCCCAGATGCAGCCGCAACGAAGTTCTTGCATTTTTAACTTTAAAAAACATAATTGGGTAACTGAGAATAATGACTAAAGAGTGCAATAAATCATGTCTCCACCTGGCCTGGAAACGGGGGAGGGGTGGGGGACGTGTTCCTTCCCCCGTTAATGAACAGCGCTGAGCCATGGGCACAAAACGCTCCCAGAGTCAGCAAATCCGCTCCAGCCCTCGCAGGGCTCCGTGCTCCCACGGGGGACACAGGGACACCAACCCCTGGGCAGGAGGGGACTTGGGAACCTCCGAGGCTTGCTCCAGAGACAAGCTGAAATGGGAATGAGTCGGAGACACGCGTGTGTCCCGGCAGGAATTTTTGCCTGCACGGTGTCGCTCCCCTGCTCTCGTCTGTCCAGTGACACAGCTGTGCCCAAACCTTGGGAGCTGTCTGGGGCAGGAAACAGGAATAACTGTGCTGGAGCTGTTAATGTTCCCATTTTTGCTCCTTTATCCATCCACCCAGTGCCAAGATCCCCCACAGCCACAGGACCTGGTGGCAGCGATGGCCGTGGGGCTGGGGACAGCGGAGCACCAGGACTGTCAGAGCTTCCCTCACTCTCTGTGTTGTGTTCCCACGACTTGACTGGGATCCCAGCAGCCTCCTGCCCACCCCAAGGCTCCCACTCTGCAGGGCAAAGGGAAGGGTATTTTTGGTTCTTTGCCTAGCAGCTTTCAAAAGGAGATGTGAGATGGGTTAGGATCCTCTGTGGCAGGATTAGGAGGGAATCCCATGGAGAAGGAAACCAGGGACATTACAGAAGAGAATCATGGAATCACTAAGGTTGGAAAGGATCTTTAAGATCATTAAGTCAAACTTGTCAACTTAACCCCACCATGTTCACCACTAAATCGCGTTCTCCAGTGCCAAATCCACACAGTTTTTGAGCTCTTCCAGGGATGGTACCTCCCCCGCCTCCCTGGACAGCCTGTTCAATGCTTTGCAACACTTTGTGTGAAGAAATTCTTCTTAATGTCCCATCTAAACCTCCCTCGGTGCAGCTTGAGGCCATTTCACTGTTGTTTACTCCCGGACACGACTTTTACACACAGAGCACTCCTGGGAGGGTGGAGGGGGACAACAGCCAGAGCAGGGACAGGACTGGACAGAGTGAGGGGCAGAGCCATGAGCCCCTTGTGCTCCATCCAGGGGAAGGGCTGGGAACAAGGATTCAGCAGGAGGGGAGGTGTCTCGCACAGGTCAGTGACACTGCAGGACAGCCAAAGTCCCTCTCCAAAGAGACATTCCCAGCCCAGGCTCCCTTCACTCCCATGCTCGGGCATAGATTCCTCCCAGCTTTCTGCTTTATCGGCTGCTCCCAGGCAAGATGCTTATCTGCCTGAGCCTCTTCAAGCTGATAGCTGCTCTTATCTCTGCTGCTCCCCAGGGCTTCCAGGTTGGGGGGGATTTGTGGCATAGTCATGGAAAAATTCCAGTCCTGGGAGACTAAACCTGGGAGTGATTTCTGGATTTTTTTTATCACTCATTGTTCATTGTTCCAGAGCCTGTGAGGAACTCTGGCCATGGCTGTGTTAGAGGGACATGGAGGCAGAGCCTTTTCCAGACAGGCACAGCCATGTGTGTCCCAGCCAAGGCAAAGAAATGTCCCATGGGCACACAAAGGTCCTAAGGAGGTTGGCACAGGAAGGCAAGTGAGAGACAGGACTAAAAATCTGCCCTAAAAGCTCCAGGTTTGGCTGATGGTCATCTAAAAGCCCCTTCATTCACCTTTGCAATTAAACTTTTGGGTTTTGTCCACTTTGACCCTGGCCAAAGCTCTCCAGCCTCTGTGGCTTTGTCTCCTGACCTTCTCCGTCCTCCTGGGAACAGTGCCTCTGCCCACAGGCAGTTCCCGAAAGCTGCAAGGAAAACATAAACATAATTGAGAAAAAGTAATTGAAACTTGTAAGAGCTGATGAGAGAGTTCTCTCCTTGGCCCGCCATTCGTCTCCAGGAAATAAACACCTTTATGGCTGCTGTAATTAAGGCCTAAATACAACAGAGACAAAATTTCTGTCATTAAAAGTACCCTCAAAGATCTCATGCCTCCACCTGCTCCCCTCCAATGCCGCTTTCCCAGACTTCATCCACACAGCAACAACTTTCCAGACACAAGCGTCACCTCTAACCTCAACTAAGTTGAAATTTTCCCAGTTTCTCAGCAGTTTTTGCCCACTAAATCTACCTCATACTGCAGCACAGCCCTGAAGCTGTTGCCCTGTTGGGCGCCGTCCCCATTGCCCGGTGTGACCTGGCCACCTGCGTGTCCCCATCACTACTGCATCCATGATGTCCCGAGACATCGGCTGCCCAAGGATGTTGTGGACTCCCCTGGAAATGTTCAAGGCTGGGTTGGACAGGGCTCGGAACAACCTGGGATAGAGGGACGTGTCCCTGTTCATGGCAAGGGGTGGAACAAGATGGGTTTTCCAACCCAAACCATTCCGTGATTCCACGATGCTGGAGCTGGTAGGAGCTTTTTAATGTCACATCTCCAAGCACCGTCTCTCGCTCAGCTCTGCTGGCCCGCAGTGGGACCAAGCCATGGCTAATTCCACATTTTCTGGAGTGGCTGGAGACCCTTGGGCATCGTGGCGCTCCGAGAGCACCGTGTTGCTGTGTCTATTGTATTTCTAAGCTCGTTAGCTGATTAACCACACTCGCAAGCTGGCAAACCCGACTGCCTCGCTGAGGGGCTTCAATGGGAGCCTGGAACAATGCAATGACACAGACAAAGGGTTTAATGGATAATTAATTGTTCCAGCGTGTGAAGTTTCTGTGCAAAGATCCTGGTGAATCAGAGTTTCCGATTTCCACCCCCTTTACAATAGAACTAAACAGTAACACAGAAATCACGGAACGGAATGGAAGGTTTTTGAGAAGAGAATGGCCAGAAATGAGGCTCATTTGGGGTGGGGTTCCCCGGGACCGCAGCTCTGTATCCATGTCCTAGTCCTGCAGCAGGCTCAGGGCACCTTCCACACCGAGAAGGTGCTGCTTCTAGGAAAGCAAATACAGCAAAATGAGGGCAAGAGGAGGATCACTGGGGGCTGCCCAGCCCTGCAGGGAACAGCCTGCGCTCTAAAGGAGCAGAAGGGCTGGACGCCTTCTCCGTGCCCCAGAGCTGCCCTGGCAGCACCGGGACCGTCACCAGCACCGCCTGTGAGTGCTGGGCATGGCAGCATCCCTGGGATGTGCCAGCAGATCCGCAGGGACAGAGCCCGGGAGCGCGTGGAACACCCAGCACATCCACCCAGCGCTGCATCCACACATTCCCTCACAGAGCCCTGATCCCGCGCCGGAATTTCTGCCGTTTCCCTCGTTTTGCCAGGTGCATTTGACGCCTCTCAAAGGCCCAACACCTGTCCGTGCACAGGGCGCAGAGCCTGGGCACACGCGGCACAGGGAGAGGCTGTGCACACGCACACAGCAATGCCCCGTCTGCATTCCCCGCTCTCATTCCTGAGCTGTGGCCAGAGCCGGGGAGAGGAGCTGCTCCCAGCCCAGGCCCGGCACAAAGCCGGGCTCAGCGGGGCCGGGCACAATGGCAGATTACATTAGAGACAACAGCCAGACGTGTCCTTGTCATCCCAGGTTAATATGACTATGGATTAATGCTGTAGCTGCTGATTGTTATGGAAATCCCCCCATTTAGCTCCTTCCCAAAGCATTGACAGTTCTAGCCTTGGATTCCGAGCAGGGGTGGAACTTGTTAATGGATTTCATTTTCCTGCAGGAAGCCAAAGCGTTTAGAGGGAGAGGCAGCGCCAGGGTGCTGACTTCCTGGAAGGTTTCCAGTCTGCATTGAGGCACCGTGGATGGTTAATCCCTCGCTGGGATGCAAAGCGATGCGAGGAGCCACGTTGGTCTTGCCTCTCTAGGAAAAAAAAGAGGAATTTGGGTGTGGGGAAGTGAGCGTTCATGGGATTGTTTCTTCTTGAAACCTCTCCTGGCCTGGGTAATGAATGTCCCGGGCACATCCCACTCCGTGTTCGCAGACACGCCTGGCACTGCACCTGCTGCAGGGATGGCTCTGCCAGCCTTGGCTGCCCGGTGCCAGCTCGGGGACTGGAGCTGCTGCCATCCCTCTGCTTTGTTGTCATCTTGTAGCTGCTGTGTGTGTTCCTGGCTGTCCCCTGGCCGATGACTCCGTGTTCCCGCAGTGCGGCTCAGCCGTGCCACTCTCTCCCTGCACAGCTCCCTCCTCTTCCATCGCTTTGTCCCGGTCCCTCTGAGCAATAGGGAAACATCCAACTGCTCCTGAGCAAACCTGGAGTGTCTCTGTACATCCTTACCCCAATGAACCATCCGGGATTCAGATGATGGCTTCAGGTCTCCAAAAGCCTGAGCGAAGGAGGGCTCTGACACCAGCAGAGGAGCAGATGGATTGTGGGGCAGACACCCAGAATTAGGGTTTTCCTCACAGGGATTTGGGTTATGTTTAAAACCAGGGTCCTCTCCCTTTCCCTCCTGCTTCCTCTCATCAGGAGGGATCATCAGTCCTTGCAAGATGGTTCAAGTCCTCTCTGACATTTTCCTTGACTCGTGCTGGGGAAGCTCGTGGATATTTCATCCCGCAGCCAAGGGCCACTGCTGCCCATGGGAAGGGACGAAATCCCACCCATCCCATCCCAGTTCTGCCACAGCAAAACAAACCAAATAGAAATGGAGCCAGGAAGCACCATGGCTTCTTCCACGGTGTGGAGAGTTGATTCCCGAGCTGACCCTCCCGTTGGAACAGAGCCCTTCGTGGGGCCGGAGCAGCGGGAGGTGACAGCAAGGAGACACCCGGGGTCCCCCCACTGCTGAAACACGTGTTCCTTGGACAAACCGGCGGAGTTTCCTGTGTCTGACAGCGGTCTTACACACTCCCAGCGCACAGGATACCTGATCCTGACGGGAGCTTTGGGATGCTGCTGCAGCACACGCCGTGCATAGCAATAACGCTAATGAATCCCGTCCCTAATTGTCCCACTCCCGGGGGTGACAGGAGCTCCCTGTCCCAAGCCCTGCTCGGGGGAGGGAAGGGGGGTTGCTGTGGAGATGCCTTGAGGGATCCCACACTTTGGAGCCTGACTTCAGGTGCAGGAATAAGCAGCACCAACAGTCCGGAGAGACAAAGCTGCCCTTCTCATGGAAATGCCTCTGGTGGTGCCGGGAAGGGAGGGAGGGAATCAGAGCGGCTCTAGCCATGGAGATGCAGCATTGTTTCCCAGTAATTAGCATGTTTTCCAAAGCTTTCCACGAGTCATCAGCAGCTTTTTAAGGGGATTTTGCCATGGAGCATTTAAATGGAAATCCCCCGGAGATACAGATCCTCTGTTCGGGGTCTCCCTGGAAGGTGGCTGCTTCCCAGGGGAAACCTGCTCTGTGGGTTTATCACACCCGGGGGATTTTCATGCGCTGCAGTATGGGGACAGCATTCCCGAGTGCAGCCCCTCTCCTGCGGTGCTGCTCCTCAGCCCCTGCCCCTGCTCCTGCACAGGATGGTCGCTGCTGCTCCCTTCCCTCCGCCCAGACTTACACACTGCCGTGCCCCGGCGTTCCCAGCGCACGGACACACACAGTGGGCTTCCCGAGGCACTAAAACCATGGAATCATGGAACAGTCTGACCAGGTGAAGTCCCTTCCAAGCCTTCTGTGATTCCGCGTGTGGCAGCAGCACTGTCCCGGAGGTGGCTGAAGAGGTCCCAGGGGTCAGTGCCAGCCGCTGGGTGGGACTGGCAGGGAGGTCAGTCCTCCTCAGGGAAGCCACCTGGAAGAGGAGACACCTGGAAGAGTCACAGGCTGGGGCCATCCAGCTTTGGGTCACCTGGATGAGCAACACCAGGTCCGTAAATCAGCATTTGGAGACAGAAATGGCATCCCCTGATGGCCAGAAATGATGGAGAGCCTGCAGCAGCACCCCACGGCTCCGTCCAGGTGCAGGTACAGGTATGGGTGCAGCTGCAGATGGAGGTGTAGGTGCAGGTACAGACACCTGCCCATGGACAGCCCTGAGAGGTGTGGGCAGCCGGTGCCAGTCCTAGAGTGGCCAGGCTGGATGTCCCTCCCTGGATGAGGATCCTTCTGCAGCCTCGCTTGCCTTTTGCCAGCCCTTTCCCTCACTCTTTCCCAGCCCTGTGGCAATTCTAATGCTCCCTACCAAAACCCATTGTGACTTTCCCAGCTGAAGGTTGAAGTGACCAAACTCCTGGGGCCAACTCAACCCCTAACTCACTTTCCCACACAAAGGAAGCTGCAATTTTGCTCCTTTCCTCAAGGATAAGGAATTTCAACACATTTTGTTGTTCTTTTCTTTTTTTTTTTTTTAAACCAGGCCTGTATCTGGGAGATTTTCCTGGCCTGGTGATTTATTCCAGGGCCTGAGTTATAACTCCCATTTCTGTTTAAAAGCTAAATACTCCAATAGTGGGGGCTATTACTGTCAGCACGTCCCAGCTCCCAAGATCCAATCGAGCCAGAGCCGATATTATCTGGGTGTTTGTCTGCCTGATGGAGCTGCCTTGCTTTCCCCTCCCTCACATATTGCTGTCTCAAGGACTGTTTTCCAAGCAACAATTCATGTCTCCTTCAGTCATCAGCGAAAACAATCAAGCTCAATTTTATTTTTGGCAGAAATCAAATGCTAAATGAGATCTCGGAATCATAAACAAGAGTGATGTCGACAAATCAGAGGGAATTCAGGAAGAGCAGCACAGATGATGAAGGGGCAGGAGGGATTGATGATGGGGAAAGATTAAAATAAGGAAATACAGCCAGGCCAGGAGAAGACTAACGGGGAATATAATGGTTGTCTAGGAATATCTGAAGGGTGTAAGCACTGAAAAGGAAGAAATATTGTCCAGAATGGCCCAAAAGCAGTGGAGCTATGAATAAAGGTGATGAAATTCAACACGGGGAAATTCAGCCTGAACACCTGCAGAGATTTTCCCCACTTTTGTCAATGCAGCCTCTCCCAAGAAAGGCAGGATAAACACCATGCTTGAGTGTTCTGAGCTTGCCAAGGAGAACATCCCTTCAATAAATAATTGGCACTGGAACATTTTCAACTTTCTGCTCTTTCCTCATAAGCAGCTGAGATGAATGAATAATCCATGATGGAGAGTTTACTCAGAGAATTTGGCTGTGGACATCACTCATGCTCTGCTGGTGAATGGATCACACTTCAGCTCATCTCGCGTTGGTCTAACCTGATTCTCTTTTTTTGGCAGAGGGTTGTACTGGATGCACTGAGTGCCCTTGGGGAGCTCTCCATGCTGGTGGGTTGTGTCCCTGGAAGAAGGAAAAAGGAAAAGTTCCCTGACCACTGCCCTGGCACTGCCTCCCCTGGGACACAGGGATACAGTGCAGAGGTTGATCTTTTGCAGGAAGGCTGCTTCTGCCTCCAGCTCACGCTGTGTTGGAGCTCCTGGATTTGAGGTCTGAGTGGGATGTGCAGCCTCTTGGTAAAGTGGGAGTTGTTTGGGCTATTTCAGAGCTGGAAATGGGCTCATTACCTGGCCCCTAATGGCCAACAGAGAGCCAAAACCCCCTGTGTCGAATGAACACGAGCCAGGACCCACCTGGAACCCTGCAAAGCTGTTCAGAGCCCTTTTTGGACCAGTCTCAGAATCCCTGAGGTTGGAAAAGACCTCCAAGATCATCGAATCCAACCTGTGACCAATCCCCACCCTGTCAACCAGCCCAGAGCACTGAGCATTCCCATGGGCATCACCAGTCCCACTCCCACTCCTCCTGGTACCTGTCCCCAGCTCCCCCAGTGCCCGGGTGATCCCTCCTGATGCCCCACGCGCGTTGCTCCGTGTGCCCACGAGCCACCACAGCTGCTCACTCCAGCCCTGGCTCTGCCATGTGTCCCCTGGGGCTGTCCCAGAGTGTGGCCCCCCAGGTGTCCCTGGCAAGCAGAGCTGTGCCCCCAGGCCATTGCAGGGTTTGTGCTCCCCGAGTCGCTGGCTGAGACTGCTCAGGGTAAAGAATAAGAAACAAGGAATAATGCAAATTCAAACTGCCAGCCCGAGTTTGGGCCAAATAAGCAGCAGCAGCAGAAGGATGGATGGATGGATGGATGGATGGACGGATGGATGGATGGATGGGGTGGCAATGGAGGGGCTGCCTGGGGCAGCCTGCAGAGCTGAGGGGTGTGGGGCCACACCAGGCAGTGCCAAGGGACAGCCACCAAGTCTGTTCCCTGTGCCACTATGGGGACAGCACGTTCCTGCTGGGCAGCTGTCCCATGGCGGACATGGTGCTGGGAACACTGAGCTGTTTTCCAAACGGGCACTGTGGAGCCAGAGAGGACAGGCGTGCTGCTGGTGGAACAGCAGAAACTGCCTTTCCCTTCTCATTCAGGAATGTTCCTGGATTTATTTTCCTTTTTTCTTTTTTTTCTTTCTTTTTTTTTTTTTTCCCCAATTTCTTTTTCGTGTTTTGGTCCTTTCTTTTACCATGACAAATGGTTTTGTGCTGGAAACAAATTAGTTTTTATCAACAACCAAATCATCGTAAGGGCTTACCTGTGCCGTCCCTGGTTCCCTCTGGCCCTGGTTAAAGATGAGGATGACAGGACACCTCAGGATAGTCCTGCTCCTTTCCCTGTGCTGCTGGGGAAGGCTCCTGACTATGTCTCAGCCACCCTCTGCCCCAGCAGTGCTCGGGGGGGGGACACAGTTCCTTGCTCTGAGCCTAAAAAGAAACCAAAAGATCTCAGAGCCACAGGGAGCTGAATCTTCTGGGCACTGGGCACTGCTCTTGGGATGTAGGGGTCCCCAGCAGGAGCAGCCCCTGCCCCAGTCCCCGCTGCCCTCTCCACAGCCCCGGTGCAGTGGAGTAGTCCCAGGTGTTCCTCTGGGAAGGAGAGCTCCAGCCCTGCCAGTTCCACCCTGGGCTCACCCAGGCTGCTCCACAGGGAAGCCCAGAAGAGCCCAAATAAGAAACACATTGGGGATTAGTGGGAGAGATAATTCCAGCAGACGGGCCGGGCTGGCCTTGATTAGTGCAAATCACAGCGATCGCTGCTGGTTGCAATCCCAGCAGAAGCAATTCCCTTTTTTATTGTGATTTCTTCCTGATTATGTTTGGGTTTTTGCTCCCTCTGGTCTGGAGTTGAAGGGACCTTGACGTGAAGTTTCGGATCAGATCTGGTACTGTCAGGGAATTGTTGTAATCGGATTACACAGGACTGTCCCCCACATCTGTGACATGACAGCTTTAATTGCACTTGAACTGTCCTAAAGCTTCATTTGTTTTATAGAACAAGCAGAAGTGTTTCAGCTGAACACACCTTGAGCTCTCCTGAGCAGGAGCAGTGCCTTGGTCCCACTTTGCACTGAGGGTGTCTAGCAGCGAAGGAACTTCAGCTGAACCGCCCTCAGGTGTGGCAGCGATGGTGCCAGGTGGTGCCGGGGGGGCAATTTGCACCATCCAAGGAGCAGGTGCCAGTCGAGCCCCTGTCAGAGAGCCCAGCTGCACCAGCCAGATGTTCCCACGGGATCTGGGATGGGTCCTGGGATGGCTCTGCCAGGATGGAGGATCCTTTGTGCCTGGGATGGCTCTGCCAGGATGGAGGATCCTTTGTGCCTGGGATGGCTCTGCCAGGCTGGACCCTGCTGTGCCCGGGGTGCTGCGGGGAGAGGCTGAGGCAGCTCCCAGCCCTTCCCTCTGTGCTCCCCACACTCCTGCCCGTGCTCCTGCTTCCCACCAACCATCACCTGCGGGATCTGGTAATTTCTCAGAGGAGCCAAAAACCCTCCAAGCAATTAAGTCAATTCCTGCACAACCCAGTGCTCACTGCAGGGGCATGCTGGGGCTGATGCCAGATGAGCAGCCCCACTCCAGGCAGAGCTGGGACAGCAGCACCAATGTCCTGGGAGCCCCCGAGGGC
The DNA here is from genome assembly GCA_013396955.1 of Regulus satrapa. Classification (NCBI taxonomy): domain Eukaryota; kingdom Metazoa; phylum Chordata; class Aves; order Passeriformes; family Regulidae; genus Regulus; species Regulus satrapa. The sequence goes on along the minus strand of VWZN01020005.1, from coordinate 142,758 downwards.
TCTCTGATTTGGGGAGAGTTGGCAGTGAGGGCCAGGGGTACCAGCTGGGCTGGTGACCCCAATGCAGCTGCAGCATTTGTGAATATATCAAAGTATCCCGAGAGGGTGAGGGTAGGGGGCGTTCCTTCGTTTAATTGCAGGATTGTTTCTTTATCTAAAAGAGGGATAATTAGTGCCTTCTGGAGGAGACAGCCCTTCCCTGGGCACAGAGCAGGCTGGAGAGAGGTCCCTGGGCAGGAGCTGAGCCCACGAGCAGCCCTTTTCTTCGCCGCCTCCCTGACCTTCCCTTTGTCCATCCTGATCCATTTAGGATCTCTGCTCATTCATCCCTACACTTCTCTCCCCCTCTCCCTGCCTGTCAGATTCCTCCCTCCCTTCATACCTGGAGAGCTGGAATTGGAAGGTTTTGAGAAGCACTTTTGGAGACAGCTCTCACCCTTTGTTTCTCCGATGGCATCTGGTGATAATAACAGCGCAGCAGCCCCAGACCTCCTGGCTTCAATTACTTTACAGGATCAGCTAATCCCAGTTAAAATTACCTTTGTAACTGAAGGATAATTGTAAATCAGGCTCTCTCCTGCACTCGGGTGTGCTGAAAAATCGTTGTCGAGATGCTCGGTGTGCCAAGGTTGCAGAGATCAGCGGATGAGGAGCAGGCGCTGGGAGATGCTGTCCCAGAAGGTTGGTTTTTCCTTTTCAAAGCAAACTCCAAACAGATGGGGCCTTTTTTCCTATGGCTCTGTGGAATGGATGGGATTTAAGTGATGGACTGGAGACATTTCACCAGGTTTTTTTTTCCTGAGTGATTTTCAGTCTCCAGGGATTGAACTTCTCCCAGGATTGCTCCATGAGGAGGCTGATGCAGAGGCTCAGGACAGCTCTGGCAGTGCCCTCCTGCCTCAGGATTCTGGGAGCAGTGTCCCCAGGACAGCTGTGCTCCCCCCAAAACACCAGTACAGAGCCCCAGGTCCAGGAAAACACCACATGAGGCTGCAGGCAGGGTGAGAGCTGCGTTTGTCCATCATCTGTTTTATTCCCCCTTTGTTCTCAGCTGTGACTAAAACAGGGGAAGGTCTGATAGGACGAGGGCGATGGTTTTAAACTGAAGAAGGGTCCAGTTAGATTGGATATGTTCTTTGAAAACGAGGATTGTGAGTTCCTGGTTGCCTAGAGAAGTTGTGGCTACCCCATCTCTGGAAGTGCCCAAGGCCAGGTGGAACAGGACTTGGAGCAACCTGGGCTAGTGGAAGGCATCCCTGCCCATGGAAGGGGCTGGAATGAGGTGGGCTTCAAAGTTCCTTCCAACCCATCCTAGGATTCTGTGATTCCATGATCTCCTCTCTTGATGGAGCCTCTGAGGACCTTCCACCACCTCGCAGCCTCAGGACATCTCTCTGTCACTGCCACCAAGCAAATCCTGCCACGATTCTTCCTTACATGGGAAATAACTCTCTCCTGGACTGCTTTATCCAGCCACCGTGTTCTGCTTTATCACTCTGACCTTACAGTAACTTCCATGGCAGTTTCTGCAGATTGTTCCTTTAAAAACTGAGATTCCTTGGCTGTGACCCAGCTCTCCTTGTGGTCACCTCCTCCTCTCTGCCCAGCCCTGCTGCCAGCCTTGTCCTAGCATCCATGGCCATTTCACCACCTGCCCCTGAGCAGCAAATTTATTTTCCCTGGCAGTTTAGCTGTAAACCCTGATGAAGCATCAGACAGATTCTAAAGGCTCAAAGACTCAATAAACTTTATTAAGTCCATGACAAGCTGAACACTCTCCCCACAGACTCTGATATGGCCCCAGCTTTCAGGAATTGCTTGGTGCATCCCACAGAAAACTCCAGTCCAGCATTGCTTGGCAGAACTTATCCACAACTGCAGAACAGATCTCTAAAAGAATAATAAATGAGGCAGGTGTATTCCAAGATAAATCATCTGGTCAGGTGCTGCCAAGAGCAGCACGGAGTTAATCCTGAGCACATAATTCTTCCTGTGAGCTGCCGTGGGGCCGTGTCCTGTGGCCACAGCTCGGGACAGCTCTGGCTGCCTTCAGCTCCTATGGAGAACCCCTGGCACTCCGGAGGGTGCCTGGGCAGGGGGGGACGTGCTCAGCCCCAAAACTCCCACCAGTTGTCCCAGTGAGGGCAGAGGGTGGGCAGCAGACCAGAGTAAGGCAAGAGCAGAGCAGCTCTGCCCCTCTCCCTCCCTGTGTGCAGGAGATGCTCCCTTCTCCCTCCAGTCCAGGGGTTTGACAGTGCAGGGAGGGAGAGAAGGGGCCTGCCCAGGGAATTTTCCGGATTAAAGGGTTAAACCCAGCACAACACACTGGGAATGCAAAGAGCAGCAATGCCACTGCTTGCACCAGGGCTCAAGTAAAGGGTCGTGATGTCTGGAGTTAGCTGAGAACTTTCCCAAAGAAAGATAAAAATGGGGAAATAGTGGCATGATCAATGTTGCTATTTTGTCCTCCTCAAATTGTTTTTCTTGTGTGAGTGTAGCCCAGCACTCCAGTGCCATTAGGCCTCTCCCCTATTTTTCAGTCTGCTTTATGAAAGCTATTGATCTCCAGCTGCTCGAGGATCCGTCAGCCCCGGCTCATCCCAGCCCATTACAGACTCTGCTCTCTGTGGTGACGAGGGATCGATGCTGTCCTGGGCACACTCACGCTCCAGCCCGAGTGTGGCTTTATTGATTTGTGGGTTCTGAGGTACCTGGGGACACTGGCAGGTGACAGGGGTGCCTGAGGCAGCAGGGAGCTGGCTCGCATCGCCTGGCAAAGCCCCGCTCAGATCTGTCTCTCTGCTGCTGGGCTCGCCTTAATGATCTTGGATTTGCCTCTTCCAGCACATAAATAATTGTGTAAGGCCAGGAGCCTGCTCAGGGGGAGGATGATGGGGAAGGCAGAGGCTTTTTCCTGTTTCCAGTCACAAACTCGTGGTGTCCTGCAGAGGAGCGAGGCCGTGTCCTGAGGGGTGCCAGTCATTGTGCGGGGCCAGAAAGGATTAATGAGATTTTCACAAGTTATCTGGGATAGATTTATATGAGTTTGTTCTAACAAAGACCCCAGGGGGCTCCATGGCTGGTGTGTGTGCCCAGGGAGAGCCAGCATTCCATAGTCCCAAGGCTCAGGGACCAGCCATGTACCCGCCCTTTTATTCTCTATTTTGAATTACATCACCAAAACTGGAGGCTGTTCATGGGTGATTTTGAGCCAAAACCAAGCAGAATTATTCTATTAATGAGGTTACAATGAATAATGCAATCCTGCTGCAGAGGTGGAGGTGGCAGCCCTCACAGATGGCAAAAAGATTTTGCTGAAGGAATGAAAGTCTGGGCGCTGATGGGAGAAGAGTGCCCGGAGTGCGTGATCCAGGGCTGCTGCTACTGTCCAGCAAAATGTTTTCCCTGCGCTGCTCGTAGGGATCAAATCCTGCAGCAGCTACCGCAGCTGATTGTCCCCATCTCCATCCCCCGCCCAGGGCAACCGAGCTGGTGAGGAACATCTCCATCCACACCAGCATGGCAGCCAGGCTTGGCCAGCCCGGGAGAACCTCATTTCACAAGGTGGCAATTAAAATTTTATGCTCTGAGTTTTCCCTGAATGATTTTAAACCGTCTTTTTCTGATGACTTCCTAGTAGCAAGTTGAGTAAATTAGAATCTGAATGCAATCAACATCCTTGATTCCGACGCCAGCCAGGGTCCGTCGGGGGAGCTGCGTCTGAGCAGCTCTGCCTGACGAAGAAGGTCAAGGGCTTGGGGTCCTCGGAGGCTTTGCCCTTGGAGTATTGTCAGAGAGGGAAAGAAACACCAGAAAGTAGGACACAGTCCCCTAAGTAGCACAGAAATACCACCCTGCTCAGCAAACTTTACTTCTTTCCCTCATCTGTGTGTTTTCTGCCACGTCTCAGAGATGGGACTAAGATGATAAATGAATAAAGGAGCTGCAGCAGCAGCCGTAACCAGGACCAGCCCATTCCTGCCTGTGGGGCCCGAGAGAGCACAAGGATGATTCTCAGCACCCACTGCAGGGCCAAGGGTGCTCTCAGGTCACTCCTGAGGGGTCTGGCACGGAGATGACACTCGAGCCAGCGGCCAGGCTGGGCATTTCCCTGCGGAGGAGGAGCCATCCCAGAGGCAGGAGCTCTATCCTGGCACAGGGGAAGCGTGGGGATCCCTGGGGAGGAGAGGTTGGGCTATCCCAGGTGCTGTGGTGGCTACCGTGGCCGGGGCTGCTCCGTCTCCCGCTCCCCTCCATGGAATGAAAGCCGGGATTGTTTCACCTCCCAGCCCGGAGCCGGAGGTGTGTAAACAGTAAGAGCCGCTCCCCGCACACTCGGAGAGAGGGAAAAACGAGATGTTGAAAAGATGACAACCGGGTCTGCCCTGGAGTTCACCTGGGCAGCGAGCGGGGGCGGGAGGAGCAGGGAGAGAGGGATGGGGAAGGTGGGAGGGCTTCAGGAGGAGAGGAGATGCTTAGAAAATGGTATCCTTTATTCTGGGAGCAGAAAATATTCTCTATCCCTTCTTGGCATCAAAGGATTTTCACTTTCTTGTTCCTTGAAGGAGGAAAGGCAGGGGCCGGGCAGGACCTGCGGGTGAACAGCGCCCGGTACGGCTCCTCTCCCCCGGGGAAGAGGAAAGAACCTTTATCATGGAGCGTTTAGCGCTGAGCTCATCGCTGCCCTTCCCCTCTCCAGCCTTCTCCTGTGTCTCCTGCTTGGGAGACCAGGCTTGGGGCTTCCTAGGAAAAAAAAAAAAAAAAAAAA
>VWZN01020005.1:83982-110433 GCA_013396955.1 Regulus satrapa | reverse complement strand
GGGACGGCACAGAGCCAGCCCCGTGTGCTGCCCAAAGGCATCCCCCTGCCAGCAGGAATGGGGGGACATGGCTGATGGGGCACGGGGCGAGCCCCTGCTCTCCAGCATCTCTGTGAAAAGCAAGGAAGGGGGGTCCCAGAGCCTCCTGCAGGAGGTTTTGCTCCCAGCGGGATGAAGGCAGAGCATGTGCTTGGGTGCATTTAGAAGAGGATTTAAGGTGTTCTGGCCAACTCTTCATCGTTTTGTTGCCGCAACTGAGATTTGGCTCCAGAGTTGCTCTGCTCCCCACCCTGGCCGCTGCCAGCCCTGGAACCCCTTTCCCTCCTCGTGCCCAGATGCTGCAGCACATCTGTCTCACATCGGGCTCACATCTGTCCCACACAGACTTGCCTGTCCTCAGCACCTGGCTGAGCATGACCAGGCTGGGCTGGCAGAGCCGGGTGGTGGCACAGTGACACCCATCCCCTCCCAGCCCTGCCATCCCACGGGCCTTTCCTTTGCTCCTAAAGGCTCCCCAGAGAATCCCCAGAACAGCTCCGTTTAGAAAGATGAGGTAACAAGGAGCAAAACTGAAACCAGGAGTTGCAGCAAAACCACTGGGCATCCTCAATGGGCTTCCCAGGAACGGGGCAGGAGGCAGCAGGGGGGGGAGAAACCAGCACTGGTCCCCGTGGAGCCACAGGCACTGTCCCAGCTGGAGCACAGAGATGATTCCAGAGCACTGATGGCTGGGAAATGGCAGCAGCAGCCAGGGCTCCACATTTACCAGAGCTGGGGTAGACGCAAAGGTGTGAGGAAGAAGTGTCCAGGCTGGGAAAGAGCCAGATGGCAGCAGCAGGGAGCAGATGGGAGATGGGAAACAACCTGCACAGCCCAGAGAGCCAAGGCCTTGGTCCCAAGGCTGCATGGAGGGACATTCCACAGCCCCAGGAGCCACGGAGCTGCCACAGGGATGGTGAGAAACCTGCCTGGGTAGGCAGCAGCACCTGGAGTGGGCTCTGTGGGTCTCCTGCCCACAGCTCCAGGCTTCTGCAGCACCTCCAGCTCCAGCAGCTGCCCTGCTCTGCTGCGCCCATCTGCTGGCAGCTGGCTGTCCTTGGAAAGCCTCTTTTCTTTGGAAAGTAAAGTGTTTAACTCTGAGGATTTGTGAGGAATTTGCCTTCTCTCCCCAAAACTCAGCCATCACTTTGCAGAGCTCCACTCACAGCACAGTGAGGAGGGGCTGGAAAAGGGTGTCCAGTATCCTGGGAATGGTACTAAGGAATGGCACCAGCCCTGTATCCCAGCCCTGGGCTGCAGGATGGGAAGCTTCCACTTCTGGTGGCTCGTGCTGACCCTTTAGCTCTGAGGCAAGAAATCCCCAACCGGGAATATTCAGGGATATTAGCTGAAAATCCCGCCTAGGTGTGAGACGGCTGAAATCACATCTTAAAGCAAATTTCTCATTTCCCAAGTCGCTCCTGTTGCCTTTAGAAATGTGTGCAGGAGGCCCCGGTCCTGTGGGAAGCGGATGAAGAGCCAGAGGACTGGCCGGGATCAGCAGCACAGGACCCCGGCCAGGCAGGAGGCTCGGGCTGGGCCAGATGGCTGCAGGGACAGATCCCGCCCGGAGCCACCCGGGCCCAGCTGAGCCCAGCACTCAGCAGCACTCACCGGGCCTTTATACCAGGGAAATGAATTTTTTAAGAGTCCCCTCTATGATCTCTGGTCTCTGGTGTTTGGCTGAGCAGTCAGGTGGTCTCCAGCCACCCGACTGCACGTCCAGATGGCAGGGAGAGGTGAGGAAACCAGAGCCTGCTCCTTTCCCAGGTGTTTGCTTTGGGACCCTCACTCCCCGTGTTTTCTCTGGAACCCCCACTCCCGGTGTTTTCTCTGGAACCCTCACTCCCAGGGTTTTCTCTGCGATTCTCACTCCCCGTGTTGGCAGTGAGCAGCAGCTTTTCTGCCCATTCCACTCTTGACACCAAGGCTCTGGAGATGCCAGATGGACACAGCTCATCCTGCAGCAGGAGGAACCCTCAGAGTCTTCTCTCCGTGCTCTGGTGACGTTTTGGGCTCCTCTCTCCTGCAGGGCAGCGGGAGGCTCAGCCTGTTCATCCCGTGATCCCGGACAGCCTGACGGCTCGCTGGGAATCACCAGCCTCTGCTTTCCCAGCCACGGTGGGTCAGGCTGCTGGGGGAGCAACACTTCACCACTCCAAGCAATTACTCGGGATTTTATCATTCAAAACTAAAAACAGAGTCTATAAATAACCAGGATCTCTGTCCTAATAGCTGCATTTCAGCGTATTTTTAATTATCATTTTATGAATGGGTGCATTAGAGGATATTTAAATACCACGTCAGCCGTGCTGGTAATGAGGCAGGATTGTTACAGGCCAGGGCTGGCCATATATTACCCCAGTATATACATATGCTTCGACATCACTTTTAAAAATTAGCTATTTCAAGCGTAAAATTATAATTGGTTTGTCTAATAAAAGGATAAATAAATATCTATTTAACTTCATTACTGTCAAAGGCAGGAGGCTTTTCTCCATTGTCTCCTTAGGGTTTTATGGCAGAAAAGCTAATTAGCTGTAATTGGGTGGATCCAAGGCAAGGAAGGCAGGGGCAGTGGCGGTGCTGGCTGGGAATGGGGCACCGGTGGTTTTCCCGGACTGGTGTCCTGGTCTCTGCAGGGATGGGAGTCCTGCTGGCACCATGGGCAGGCTGTGCCCCAGTGCCCAGCTCAGGGTGTCTCTGAGCTGGTGCCCTGCAGTGGGGCAGTGCCAAGCACTGCTTTCCACGGTCACCCCAGGATCCTGGCATGGCTTTCTGTGTTTTGACGTTCCCCGCTGCCAAGCGTCCCTCCGTCGTGCCTTGTCTGCTGGCCAGGGTTTGTTCAGCCCTGTTTTGGGAGGGATCCTGCTCAACACTCATGGGCATGCCCCACATTTTCACTTTTAAGCACCAAAGCTCAAATGTCTCCTGACAGCAGCCGCCAGCATGATACAGGCACCAGTCAAGACCCCACCAGCCAGCAGAAGGGATGTAAATGTCCTTTTTGGAGAGTTTCTGGCCCAAAGGAGAAGCTGCTGTGAGCCCCAGTGATACCCCACAAAGCCCAGGCGGGAGCACAGGCCCTGCCTGATCCCCCACTGCTGATTCCCAAAACATTCTGAGCACCCTGATCCAGTGAAGGGCGTCCCCGACCTGGGAGCCTGCCCTGGGCATAAAAAGGTCACTGCCAACACAAACCATTCTGTGACTCTGTTCCCTGTTTTTCCATCTCACTCTCCCCCAGGGATCCTTCCTGCCAGCCCCTGGGAGAGGGATGGTGCCTGTCGGGGGGCAGCGGATGTCACACACAGCGATGCCTTGTGCGCGTGTACAAATCTCCTTTGCATATGGATTTGACACAAGGAGAGAGAGGAGCAGGCCTGACACCCGTAGCAAATCTCCGAGCTGCCAGCAACAGCTTTCCCTTTTTAATTTTTTAAAGGGAAGGAAAAAGAAGGAAGGTTAATAATTGCACGTTCACCCCTCGTGATGTGCTGGGGGGGAATGTCTGTGCGGGGGCATCAGCGCAGAGAACACGGTCTGGGTTTGCTTATCAGTTCTGCTTGTTGAGTGCGATCCAGGGCTGGGAGAAACACCAACAGACAGCGTGGAAAATTAATTTTTAATGCCTTTTATTAGTGCTTAAGCCATTCTGAGAGGATGAAATAATCCCTGTTTAGGCGGAGTGCAAAGGTCTCGCAGGGCTGTCAGGAGCTGAGTCACTCCAGCAGCCAAACTGATCCAAATGCATCTTCCCAGCCTGGAATCTTCGGGAGCCCAATCCCCCACATACCCCCAACTCCTGCAGCATCTTCCTACACAGCCACTCAAAATAGAGTTTTCCTCCCATGGAAGGGAGCAAAGAGCTTTATCTCTCCCCTTCCACCCGCTGTCACAGTGTGTCTCCACTGCCACCAGCGCGGGGACAAGCGTTGGCAGCAGGTCATGCAATCCTGCCCAGAGTAGGGACAATGCCCCCAAGTGATCCTTGTAGATGGGATGGGCTGGATCCTCCCCACACTGGGCACCAGCTCCTCCATCCTTTGTGGCACTGAGAGCCGAGCAGGAGGGCCAGAGCTGTCCCTGGGCTGTGGGTTCTCTGCGCTGCGGGGCCACGGAGGCAGCGGGACAGGACTGGGAACAGCTGCCACACGTCCCCAGGAGCCCCAGGCTGGGACAGACAGTGGCAGGGAGGGCACCCCATCCCTGTCCAATGCTGCCAGCACAGTCACTGCTGTAGGGCAGGCCACAGGTCAGCATGGTGCTGGAGAACCAGAGCTTTCCATTGCTCCTCTGCTCCCCAGGCCCTGCAAGAGCCTCTTCGTGAGGATGGAAAACAAATTTACCAAGGCTGGAGGATGGGAAGGGCTGGGAGGAGACCAAGATGCAGCACTGGGCAGCCTGGGGCTGTTGGAAATAGGTTTGTTTTCCTGGGGCTGTTGGAAATAGGTTTGTTTTCCTGGGGCTGGTGGTCACAGGGCGACTTTAGTGGTGCCATCGCCTGCCCTCGTTAGTGTGGCAGGCACCCATCAGGGTCAGCTCTGAGGGGCCGTGCCCGGCTGCCCCAGGCAGAGCCAGCAGCCACAGCCAGGCACACGGAGCCTTCCCTGCCAGGATCTGTGTCCCAGCACCCAGCTGGGCTGACAGTCCCTGCACACAGCCTGCCCAAGGCTCCACTTCCACGGGAACCTTTCAGCCAGTCCCCAGGGGGAGCAGGGAGCTGGGTTTCTTTCCACTTTAAAAATTGCTCTATCAGTTCAGTGAGGAATTAACACACCTCAGACAAGAGGGTTGAGGCTTGCCTCGGAATCAGAGCTACAGCCCTGCAGGAGGGGCAGCAAGAGCTGAGAGAATTTAAACCTGTATCATAACACACAGTCACGAGAGAGGTGAGCCCAACCCGTGCAGATGACCCCTTTTTGTTCCTGGAATGTATTCCCTGCTGCCATCTACTTGCCTTTCAGTGCATGTATTAAGCACTAATAATACATTCTCTGCCCACTGCTAATGAATTTTCTGTCTGTGTGAGAGAACGTGTGGATATTGCACACACAGAGGTGTATCCTGACACAACCCCCAGGTGTGGGTACAGCACACACCTCCCCAAACACCTGAGAACTCACCCACATACACCCCTGGAGGTTCCCCAGGCTGAGAGCAACAGTAGGACAGGGTGAGAGCCCAGCCTGCACTGCCCGCCTGCCCCAGCATCTCCCAGGCTCGGACACTATTCCAGGGTGCCAGAGGAGGCAGAGGTCTCCCCTCAGGAGGAAGGAAGCTCCAAAGAGCCTCTTCACATGATGAATTTTAACATTTTTCTCCACGTTGAGCCTGAGCACAAATCTCCTCAAAGGCCCAGCCCAGTGCAGCAGAACTAATTTGAAATGTCACTGAGGTCAAGCCCGGCTTCCCCAGCCATTAACCTGCCTCTCAACTCCACACTCCTATTTATTTACATAGGTGCATATTTATTTAAGCCCCCGATCCCAGCTCCAGGCAGGGACGATGTTGGGAAGAGGAAATTCCCTGCCTGCAGGGCCCTGAGCTGCTGCTGGGGGGACCCTCCCGAGGGCTCCACGTTCAGAGCACAGCGTGCAGGATGGGAAGGGAGAGAGAATTGCAGAGAATTGGCTGTTCCAGCCCAGCTTTCTGGTCGTGCTTTTATTCGATCCATTCCTGTCCAGAAACAGAAAGCACAGCCTTGCCTCTGCAGGCAGATCTTCCACAGGCACAAAGCAGGGTAATGCTCCAGGACGTGGACTCACAGCTCTGCATTCCCTGTCTTTTCATCTTTGCTTCTGCTCCCAAGCAGATCAGAGTGTAGGGACTCTGGGAGTGCTTCTGCAGGTGCATTTGCTGCAGAAATTTGATTGTGTTCCTGTTTAATTTCTGGCTTCCCAACCCACCATGACAGACCAGGGGACCTGGAGAGTGTCTGGACCCAAACTCCACCAGACCCACCTGGTCTCTGTCTCTGTCCCCTCTCCACTGCCCTTGGCATGGCTGCAGCTTTGTGCTACCTGTGGATAAAGCCAGAATTCCTTTCTCCCTGCTCTGCATTGTGCTGCCCCTCAAAGCCCTCATGCCATTCCCCACATGTCCTGCATCCCCCGGACCAGTCCCACTGTCACAGGCGAGCCAGCCCAACCTGCTGGGCACAAGACATGCCAGCACTGCCAGGACAGACACCAACACGAGCATTTCCACGGCAGAAGGACCTCCCAAGAGCACCAGGATCTTCCTAAATGCCTTTCCACCGGGATGTGCCAATTGGGAGATTAAAACCTCCTGCTGAGACATGCCTGGGACCAGCTGGGACTGCTTATGTGTGAGTGGGTGCAGAGTGGGTCTCTGGGAAAAGGGAGACCTAGACAGATGCTGGGGGAGTTGGAAGATGGGAATTGGGATGGTCTGGCTTGGCTGAGCCAGCCTAGGCAGGACTGGAGCATCCCTGCCACAGAGCTGTCACACCAGCTTCCCTCCCCCTGCCTTGTGCCCAGCAGGTGCTTTGCAGGGAAAGCAGAGGAGATTGGCTGCTCTCCACGGATTCCTGTGGACTCACATCTCCTGGATCGCAGGGTCTGGGCAGGCTGGACCAGCACATCACCCAGGGAGCTGCCCCCTTCCCCCTTCCTGCTGGGCAGCAGCTTGTGTGCCTTGTGAACACAGCCTGACCTTTCTTTTTTTAAATTCCTGTTCTCATTGCTCCCTTGCATGTTCAGTTCGAGGCTGTGGAGCTGGCCAGCCTGTGGTTTAGAAAAAAAAAATATTTTGAAAGCCCTGGCAGGGAATTAAAGGAGTTTGGAGTAACTTGAAATTAGCAGGACGATGTGAGACAGATGTTGTGAAGGCGGGAAGAGGCGTTCACTTGCTGTGTCTCCTCTCTGCTGTTGTTTAAAAGACCTTAATTTGATGCTTTTTGCTTAAAAGGAGGCACCTCTAGGTCAGGATAATGAAATCACATTGTCCTCTTATGATATTCCAGCACCTTCTTCTTTTGCTTTCTTCCTCTTCTCATGTGCCTGGCTCCCAACCCGTGGGGCCAGCGGGCATGGATCTGACTCCTGCAGCCTGAGCTGACTCCAGGGTGCTTGGGTAGGGGATGAAAGGTGAAAAAACAATAAAAAGCGGGGTAATTCTCCCATTTCCAAGCCGATCTCTGGTGTGGCCTGAGGGAGATAAAGGAGCCTCCTTGGGGTGTGGATGCTTCGTTCCTGCAGCAGCAGCGCTGGAGGAGGTTCATTCCCAGAGGGATGCACTGGCTGCACAGAGCATCTGCCTCTCCACAGCTGCAGCAATTCCCCTTCCAGGGGTGCCCCACCACCATCACCTGGCTCCAGAGGAGCAGAGCAGGGAGAGGCTTTTAACGAGGTTCAGCTGCTCCTCCTCAACAAAGCTGGGACGGGGCAGGGAGAGGAGCTCGGAGCTGCCATCGCAGCAGGGAGAGGGGACCCCAAGCCCACAGGAATAAAAGGCAAGACAGAGGTGTTGAGGGAAAAAAAGCCTTTTGCCAGCAAAGCTTTCAGGGGGTGAAGGTACAGAGCACCTGGCACCTTCCCAGAGGTGGGGGCCCTACTCCCAGAGCCGGGAGGGGGGTTGGAAATAGCCTGGTGCTGGGACATTCTGCTGGAAACCAGTGTCCTGCTCTGCTCCTCCTCCTCACTTCCAGCTTCCCTGTTACTGGGGAACTGCAGCCCTGAGCCCTGCCACAGCCTGATGGTGCCATGGGACAGGCTCAGAAGGGAGCCCCAGCTCCCAGCCAGCCTGGAGGGCCTGGTCAGGGAAATTCATGGATTTGGACTCCTCCTCCTCCTGTATGGGTACCCACACGTGGCAGGCTGGCTCTGGGGTGCAGGATTCATGCAGGAGGCAGTGGTGTCTGTGGCATTTTGCCCATTAGTCCATAACATCAGATGCTCTGGCTGTCCAGGGAGGTCACACCTTGGGGATCCTTCACCAGCTGTGTGCAAATCCAGCCTGACATCATTCTTGGGACAGCTGGGTGCAGGCTGCCTCTGCTTCAGCCCTTCCAGCTGCTTGGGGGGAGTGCTTTCTGAGGAGGGAACAATCCTCCTCCTCCTCCTCCCTGTTATGGAGAGCCAGGCAGGTAGGAGGCAGGGAGCAGATCCTCAGTGCTCCAACACCTCTCTGCATGCTCTGGTGTCACTGCTCTGTTGCTGCTGGGCATTATGGAGCACCCAAGGGCTGGACTGACTCCAGGATCATGGGCTGGAGGTGTGCAGGAGCTAATCTGGAGAGGGAAGAACCTGCCAGCCCCTCCAGTGCTCCCAGAAGTCAATGAGTCTCTGATGTCTCGCAGTCAATTCCCTCCCCATCACTGTGCCAGAGGTGGATGTCCACGCTGCTGGGATGTGCCAGCCCCGAGTGATCCATCCCTGATGCCAAAGGGAGTGGCTGGATGGCAGCACTGCGCAGCCCAAGGCAGGGCTGGGGAGGGAGGCGATGCTCCTGGATGCCTGGCCCATGGAAGGTTTCCATCCTACGAAAACTCTTTCCTCTCCCTCCACCAAATCAAGTCCCCCTGTTGGCTGGACATGCCAAGCTCTCAGGGAAGATGGATGTGGGAAGGAGCACTGTGGGCACGGTGAGCTAAGGCTGGTTACTGAAACCAGGAGATCAACCTCGCGCCACTCACAGCTCAGATGGCATCAGAGGCGAATGCCAGCCCGTGAATGCAACTTTATTTGTCATTTGGAGAAGTAAAATCCTTGTCTCTATAGCCAGAGGGCCCAGGGACAGCAGGAGTGTTGACTTTGCTCCCGATGGGAACAAGCTCTTCTCCAGATAACTTCAGAAATAACATTGGCAGATGATCCTGTCCGCTCCCGGGAGATCAGGGCAGGTTCTCCCTTTCCCTACACCCTCGTCCCTCCCTGTCTAGGCCGGGCAGAGGAGGTGACATGAGCAGCTGTCAGCTGTGGTGGCACAAGGTGCCCGGCTCCAAGGCTGCTGTGGGTGATGCTTTTGCCATCCTTGCTGCCCGCTGCCCGAATCCCTCCTGTCTGTCCAGCTCGTTCCTCCTGCCCAGGAAGAGCAGGTCAGGCTGTTCCCATCTTGCATCTCCGCTGTTCTGTGGAGAGAGGGAAAGGGCCGGGGAGCCGCTGAGTTTGTGGGCAGGCTGCAGCAGCCGGAGGCGTTCTGCTCTTCCCTGCTCTGCCCCGCGGGGTCCCGCTCCTCATGTGAGTGCTTGTACTGCCTGAAAGGCGCCTCAGGGCTGCTGTGCTCCCACCTCTGTCTCGCTGTGCTCTGGCTGAGCAATCCAGTTCAGGTCTGATGGCAGTGAGCCTCACCGTGCACTCCCATCCTGCAGCCAACCCCCAATCCCCCCCCAGTTTGTGTGTGTAAGATGCAGCAAACCCCTCCTCTCTTTATGAGCCTCTGCAGAGCCTTGAGGCCTCCCAGTGCCCCTCAGGCAGCTCTGGAGGGCCCAGAGCCACCCACTCCTGCTGGTGAGTGGCTCCTTGCAAAGCCAGCTCAGAGCCACCTGCCCCCATGCATGAGGGGTTCCGTGGAAAGGCAGCTCAGAGCATTTTCCTGGAGCCCCAGGGCACTCAGCACTGCCCACGACGGCACCTTGGGTTCTGTGGCACCCAGCGAAGCCCAGAAGTCCCCATCAGCTTTAAGGAATCATGAGCCATTCCTGGGCCTCAGGGGGCCCAGGCTGAGACAGGAGGAAGGGCCAGTGGATGTAAATTATTGGGAGCTCTGCTGGCTCCGTTCTGTGGCACAGAAACCCTTTGGCTCAGCCCTTCCCTCAGCCATGGATGAGCAGCAGCTCCCCCAGCACTGGTTCTGCTCTGGGCCCAAGCTGGGAGAGAAGGAAAGTCTGGGAAGTGCAGAAAAATCTCCATGTCTATGTGTAGGCTGATATATGGATACAGATACGTGTGTTTATAAAAGCGTTTTGCAGAAGCTAGTATTTGATCCAGCACAACCTCCAAGAGTTAATCATAATAAATGGGAAAGGGAAATAAATCAAAATAAATGGGAAATGGTTGTTAATAAAGAGGTGTTGTGGTGCTGGTGGGATGAAAGGTAGTGAGCAGGTCTCCACTCTCAAGCCCCCTTCTCCACCCTTTCCTGAGCCCACAGTCCCCAGGGCTGCCCCTGCTTCTGCAGCTCTTGCAAGGCCCTCATTCCCCAGCCCACCCCCAGACCCTGCCCCAGCATGGGTGGGATGTGCCCCCAACCTTCCCTCTGGACATGCCAGGGAGGGGGAGCGGGGCCAAGTGCTGCCAGAGAGGGCTGGGACACCTCAGTGACTGCCCCAGCTCCCCAAGGACCCTGCTCTTGTGAGCTACAGCCACGAGCCCACGGCTCCTAAAGTCTCCCTGGGGAAGATCATGCAGCTGGAATTCCCTTGGCTGTCAGGCACCGCGGCCCCAGTGCCAGGGGACTGTGCCTCACCCCTCTGCCTAAACTCCAGGAGCGTCTCTGGTGTTTGCTGCTCAACCCACAACGAGATGGGGAGGAAAACCGAGCCTTGCTCGAGTCCTGGCCATGCCGTGGGAAGCCTGGGGACAGAGATCCCATTCCATTGCTAGGGAGTCGTTTTGGGACTTCCCCCTGTTCCCCACCAATGCAGCGCAACCAGCGCCTTTCACTCTTTCCCGTTTCAGTCCATAAAACAGGCGCTGACAGAATTATTTGACAGGCTGGGGGCAGCAGCCCGGGGCTGGCTGGGTGGCCCCGTGATGCTGGGCTGTGCTGCCATGTGTCCCCCCCGGCCCCACAGTGCCAGACTGCCCTGGCCCGTGACCCTCACAGCTCCCACAGCCCTGGAGCTCCCCCGTCCTGGAGCACAAGGTGTGGGTGCCTTGCTCTGTGACAGCAGGACGTGTGATTTTATCACCCTTTACAGCATTTTGCCCTGGCAGCTTGTCACCAGCCAGGCTGTTAAAATTCCCTCGAGAAAGGAGGGATTCATGGCACATTACTGTTTATAGGATGGTGCTTTAACCCCAGGCCCAGCCCAGCCACACGCAGCCGCTCACTCGTTGTGTCTGGGCTGTCCTCGGGCTGTGCCACGTCCTTCTGCTTGGGAAAGGGGCAAGGAAGGGGAAATTTTGACCACCTGTGCCACAGCTTACTGGTGCCAAGTGCCAGCAGGGGCCTTGTGTCAGTCCTACCCCTTGCCCAGAGTTTTTGGGGGAGCAAGAACAGGGGAGCTGCAGGGATTGCAGTGCCTTTTACTGGCTCTTCCCTTACATCCCCTCCCACCATCTAGGAGGGGCAGGAACGAGGCAGCTCAGTGGAATGGCATCAGAAGGGGAGGGGACCCCTCGGAGACGTTGAAGCAAGTCAGGGATGAGGAGGCACTTGTGGAAATCCAGCATGTCGCTTCATATATTTGACCACACCAATTCCTAACAAAAGAAAACCCAAGCTCATTACACAGAAACATCAAACCAGCCAAGATAATTATCTCTAATTAGTGCTAATTTAAAAGCGAGGTCTGTTCTAGAGCTGAATTGTTGCATATTTCATTAGTTCATTAGATGCTGAGCAGACAATGCAGATAAGAGGATCAGTTCACTGGGATGATATAAATTTCCTCCTCCCTTCACAGCAAAGATCTTGGGGGTCCTTGTTCACAGCAATGTGAACCATGTGCTGGGCCACGGACCCCAGCAGCCCCCCCAGATCACTCTGTGCTCCATCCACTGGGGAAGGCTCGTGGAATGCTGCATTAACTGCAGAAATTAAAAAGGGAGACACAGAGAAACAAGCAGTTTGTCAGTCAGTGTTGTCATCTCGCTGTCTCCAAATATCAATCAAATCATTCTCAGTCTCCTTCAGTGCCTGGGTGGGGAGGAAAAATGTTGGGCCCTTCAGATTCACCCTTGGGAAAAGGAGAAGCCTCCCAAGTGGGGAGTGGGTTTCAGTGAGGATGTGCCTTGGGCTGTCCCGTCCTCCCACAGGCAGCAGAGAGGGGGCAGAGTGATAGCCCAGGGTGAAGAACACCCCATGTCCCCTTCAGTGAGCTGTCACCCCCTTCCCCATCTCTCCTCCATCTCCTTTTCTCTCTTCTCCACACCATTTTCCACCTCTTCTCTGTCTCCTTTTCCATTTCTTCTCCATGCCTTTTCCTCTCTCCTCCATCCTGCAGAACTGTGGAACAGAGTTATTCATCCTCTGGTGTCACAGCCATGAATTCCAGGTGTCCCCTGAAGAGCCTCTGGAGGAGCCCTTGCTGGGATGCTGCCTTGGGCATCTGCCAATTCAGCTCCAGCGCCCACATGCCCTGATCAACTCCCGTCCCTGCCCCCTTTCCCTCCTGCCACAGCCCTGCCTGGCCCCGGGCAGCCACTGCTGGTGAGATGGAGAGCAAAACCGGGCACTTAAGTGACGATGTGTGAGCAGGAGTGAAAGATTTGGCTTTCAGATCCACTCCAAGATGGTGGGAAAGCAACGCTTGCATGGGCAGAATCCCTGGAAGGCCCTCTCTGCACTGCAGGGTTTTAGTCAGGTTAACCTGAATTTATGGCTCTTTCAGCTGTAACTGCCAGTGGGGCCTGGGCCTGGCTCAGAGCAAGATTTTGTCAAGTGAAAGGCAGAAGTTTTAATCCTCGAGAAGTTCCTGAGCAGAATCCCGGTAATTGAAGGAAGTTACTGCAGGTGTTTGAAGCTATAATTAATCTCTGAGAAAGAGAGGAAAGCTTTGAGTCCTTTGAAGGAGCAAACCTCGGAGCTTTAGAGCATTTCAGAAGGGAAAATTGAACAGGGATGAGCTATGCAAAGGAAGGAACAGCTACGGCTGTCATTTTTGGGAAATGAGAAGCTGGGATGGGGGGGACAGGGGGAACTCCCTCCCAGGACCTGGCGTGCAGGAGCCCAGAGCAGGAGCACAGGAGGGGAAGGGGTGGCAATGAGGACAACTGGATCACCCCAAAGCACCTGGGATCAGCGCATCCCGGGCACTGGACCCGAAGCCCAGGCCTGATTACTGAGGCTCCTGATGCCAAAATGCTGTTTGTTTTCCAGAGAGCCACTGGAGAGGCTGGAGATGGCCGGGGGAGTGCACACCTGGCAGTGACAGAAGAGAGCAGAGTGCCAGTGGGAACAGCACCAAAGAGCCCGGGTACAGCACCGGGAACAATCAATCTGCTAACGGCTGCTTTTCCAGGTAGGGAATGGGGATTTAATGAATGCAAAACCGATTAATTGATTACTTGGGAAGCTCGCCTTGCTAAGGAGACAGCTCCTTCCTGCCTGGTCCCTGCTCTTCTTCACTGCCAGCTGGGCCAAGGGGCAGGGATTTGGGGAGCAGAAGCTCAGGGGGCTGGCAGAGGAACAGGTTTCTCATGTCTGAGCATCCTCTGAGTCCCATTCCTACAGCAACACCATCCTGAAATCTGCCTTGTTTCTTCTGCTTTAGCCATGTGTACTCTGAGGATGGAGCTGGAGATGCTGCACTCTGAGAAGCCACCACTGGTGAAAAGGTGCTGAGGTTTGGGATGATCCCTGAGATTTTGGGGAGGTTCTTTCCACAGGATAGGAACCACTCTCCCAAACCTTTCTCCAGCAGCATCCTCTGGCCTCACCTGATCCGGATTCAGGAGAGCTCGAGGTGGGTCTGGAGAGTGGCCCCACACCTCCTGGCTGGGTGAGGTTGTCTGTGGTGCACGTGAGACCTCTCTCTGACCATCCTCTGACTGGTGGGTTCCTGCTGCCTCCACTGGACACAGTCCTGCCCAGTGGCCCAGGCGGCAAAGCTCAGGTGGCAGAGCCCTGGGCATGATGTTTGTAGCCTAAGAGAAAAAACAACATCAAAGTAGTTCAAAATGTGGGTCTGGCTGGTGCTGTGCCCTGCCTGCAGCACCCCCAGCTCTGGGTCTCCCTGGCCCCCTTGGGCTTCCTCTCCCCCAGGAATTGTAGAGGCCCCTCCATTATCCCTCACTGTGTCTCCCTCAGCTGCCACCAGAAGGAATATTTGGATTTCATGCTCAATATTCTGGATGCAAGCCGAACATCAAAACCTCAGCAGGGTGCCTGGGAGCATCTGAGGGAGAATATCAGAGGAATCTGTTTCTACAAAGGAAAAGAAACCAACAAAGCCTCTGTTTGGGGATGGTTTTTTCATCCTCGGCTGTACATACAAGTAATAACTTTAGACATGGGGGTTTTTTTATTATTATCACCCTTCCTGATATCAATCTCCCTTTTTCATTATAATAAATATTGATTTGTGCTGTTAGAAAATGACTTCCCCAATCAGCTGCTGATCTTCCCGCAGGCACAGCAGTGGGGATGAGGACAGTGGGATCGACATCCCCAGGAACAAACATCCTGCTTGTGCCCCCCTCCGTGCCAGCAGCACCGGGGCATGCAGCCCAGGGGCAAAGGGCACCACGAGTGGCATTTGGGCTCCTCTGGATGGAGATGGCTTGCACAGCACCCTCAAATCCCACTTCTCCCTTCTCTCTCCTGCCACAGGGCAGGACAAACACCTTCCTAAACCACTAACGACACCTTTTCTTGTCAGTGAACATTTTCTTACTCCCAGGCATCTTCAGGGCTCTGGCCTCATTCCTCTGCTGCGTCTGTATCGTTCCCAGCACTGCTCTGGGGCCACATTAATTCTCTTCCACGTGGAATTTGTTTTGTGCCTGCAGAAATGTGCTCGGGTTGGTGTAAGAACTGAAATAAAAATAGCTGCTTTCCCCAGAAGAGCTCTCTGGTTATCCAAGATGGATCAAACCCTGGAGCAAAGGGAAAGGTAACACCAGGGGCTGGATTGCAGAGTCAGCCCTCCCTGAGCATCCCAGTTCAGCTGTAACTCAGGATGGATTTGGAAATGGGGACAGTCGGGGGAGCCGGGGAAAAGAGCATTTCTTGGGAAGAAAGCACCAGGCAGCCAGGAGGAGGAGAAGGAGGAGGAGGAGGGGATGAAGGCAGTTGGAGCAGGATATCACTGAGGACTGGGCTCGGTCTGCATCCAGGAGGAACCTGTGTCCTGCCTGGGTGAGTGAGCCATGGCATTGTAAAACCTGAGAATCATTTCCAAAAGTCTGGAAAAGCCCACGGAGCCCAACTGCTCCCCAGCAGTGCCAAAGCCACCGCTAACCCGTGTCCCCAAGCGCCACATGCACGTGTCTGTTAAACCCCTCTGGGATGGGGACTCCACTCTTGCCATGAAGGATGGAAATAATCATTCCTAATATCCAACTAAACCTCCCCTGGCTCAACTTGAGGCCATTCCCAGCACCACACACCCACAGAGCTGGTGGGACACTGCAAATGATGCCCCTGGCACCAGGAGGGGGGACAGGAGGCTCCAGCCCCCGTCTTCCAGGCCAAGCCCAGGCTGGGATATGAGTGGGAAAATGCAATTTTCCAGCCCGGCAAACCCTCCACCACCTTTGCCTGAGGCTGGCGAGGAGGGAGAGTGAGGAGGGGCTTTGGCAACCCGAACATTTCCAGCCTCTGCTTGGCAAAGAACAGGCTTTGCCCTCGGATGTCAGAGCTCCCAGCCTGAACCATGAGCGCAGCCAAAATCATTTTCATGAGATATCAACAGGATCTACAGGAATAAAGGATAACTGCGTTTGCTTCTAATCCAGGGAGCCCGTTTGAGAGCCGGAGCCCCAGCTCGGAGCACCTGCCAGCCCTGGAGCAAACCACAGGCAATTTCTGCCGGGGAACAAACCCACAACCTTCTTGTTTCACACCCTCTCTGTGCCCTCAGGCCCTCCCAAGCTACGCCTGAGCCTGGGGGGCCACGGGGAGGGAGGGAAAACAATCGTGTTGCATTTTAAGAAGTGATTTTTATCAGAAAGCTGCTATTTATCAGTTTTATTAAAGTGCCATCTCCCAGACTCCGGGGTCATGAGTTAATCTCAGCTTTCATTAACTAAAAACACACGTTTCTCACAGTGGGAGCTGAGAAGTTGGCTGAAGTGAGGAGAACCTGGCAATGATTTCTGCTTCCCAGGACCCTGTTTGGGGGGAAAGTGGCTCTGGAGGCTTTGCAGCTGATGGAAGAACGTTGGGCAATCAGCTGGAGCTCCCAAAAAAGCTTTTGGGTGCTGTGCTGGGTGCGGGTGCCTGCCTGCCCTGCAGCGCCCAAAGGGACATCACCCTGTCCCCTGGCCCGGCCAGTGCCAGCTCTTGGTGAGCTCCCAGAGCCGGGGCAGAGCCATCCAGCTCTGAGCAGATCCCATGGAGGAGATTGTGCCCTGTCAGGAACCCTCTGGCCCTGCAGCATCCCGGCGGGAAGGCAGCCCCATCCCAGGCCCCCATCCCCGGCTCCCAGCCGGGCGGGAGCAGGATTTGCAAGCTGCTGACACGGACATCCTGCGTGGGTGAGGGAGGGTCTGCCGCGGAGCAGAGCCCTCCAGCAGCCGCTTTCACTCACAGATTTATTGGTGCTGCGAGGGAAACGAAACCATGTGGAGCCGAGCCGGGCAGGGAGCTCGTGGAGCAGACGGAAATTTCCTGAAAGGTGAATATGGCAGAGCATTAAAAGACAAATAAATACAAAAGCTTTGCTTGATTCCTCTGTCTCAGCTGTGCTCCAGCTTGCCCCGAAGCCCGGGGAGTAGAAGAGCCCACGACTTTACAGTGGATAAAAAGCCAAACCAGAGCTCCATGTGCCCCAAACAACCCAATGTCCCCCATGCCCACAGCACATCCCGAAAAGGACAGCCTGCCCAGGTGGGGTATTCCAGCCCCAGGGAGTCTGGGGATGCTTTAGGAGTGGAGGGGGAAGCTTTTATCTCCCCCACGTTTCTCTCCTGCAGCATGGCTGGCAGCAGCAGGAATCTTCCTGGTGGATCCAGAGCACGGCTATCCCTGAGCACTGTCATGGGGTTTACCTCCAAGGTGTTCTTTCCTGGAAGTCACTGGGAAGGCAAATCTCTCCTCCCAGCAGCAAATCAGGGATTCTTGGCCAAAGATCCCCTGTCACCCGGAGTTCCCTGGCACTGCCAGGAGGGTGGGCATGTCCTGGCCCAGGCCCCAGCCTGGCACAGGGCGAGCTGCCCCATGGATTCCAGCAGGAACGGTGTTTTTCCTGCACATACCTCTCCCTGCACCCATCCCCACTCTCCAGCCTCTCCCCTGCCTGCCACGTTGAGCCCAGATGTCTCCTTTAAAGGGGAACGGCAAAGTTTTGTTTAAAATAACACTATTTTAAAAAAAAAAAAATACAGCCCTTCCAAGATGGCCAGCAATTAATCAACTTTCCGTGCAGGCTCCGAACTTGCGCACACATTGGAAAGCAAAGCCCGTGGAGTCGAGCTCCCCTGCTCACCTGCCAGCCCCAGCCCTGGAATTTCGGTGTCCCCTGCCAGGAGCCGATGGAGCCTCGCTGAGCCAGACCTGGGTCCTGGCCCAGGCACAGCTCCAGAGGAGATGCAGAGGGAGAATTCCAAGGCTGGAGCTACCCTGCTCCTGCATTCCTTAGGCACGGAGCTTTAGATGCTTAACTGGGAAAACAGGGAGAGCTGGATGCCCTGCTTGCACATTCCCCCTGTGCTCCACTGCAGCAGGAACTCTAGGTCTGAAAAAATGGAGAATTGGGTTGGGTTTTTTTTTCCCCTTACGCATCCCTGTGTGCCTCTGCTGTGTCCCCCCTAGGCCAGCCCTGCATGGGCTGTGGCGTGGGAGGCAGCAGAGACCAGGTCCTGCAGGGCTGTCCCAGCTCCTCATCCCCAAGGGGGAAGGCCCATGGCCCCATCTCAGCCCGGGACTGCTTCCCAAGCCCCAAATTTCTAAACAACTCCCCTCCCCCCTGACCTGCTCCCTGTCCCCCCACCCGAGGTTTTCATTTATCAGGAGAATTATTAAAACAGCCATTTCTCAGCTGTCTAACGTTTCAAACCCTGCTCCCATTCATCTGATAAATATTTACAGAGCTTGACATTGTCTTCAGCTCATTCCCTTCTGCAGCAAACAATCCCAAACACCCGCTTCCCTTCTCCTGGGGCTCATGGAGAGGGACTGCCCACCCCGGCATGGCCAGGCCCCTGGGCCCCCTCCTGCTGCCCTCCCCAGGGGCACGAGGGGGAATTGCCCACCCCCCCCTTTGGAATCACCCTCTGTCCCTCTGCCCGGGCCGTGGCACAGGGCCAGAGCTGCGGGGCTGGCACTGGCCACCCCGACCCCAGCGGTGTCACCAGCTTNAGCTTCTCTGGGCACCCTGTGCCACGGCCTCTCCACCCTGGCTCAGCCGTTTCCCCTCTCAGAGCCGATCTCCTGTGGGGCACGGAGGTTTTGTACCTTCATAGCTACTTCTGATTATTCTGCTGGCGAAGGAGGAGGCACGAGAAGCTGGAGCGTTCATTTATTAGACATCGTGTAGGAGCCAAAATCTGGAGGAGGTTTATCTGGTGGACTGTGACGCAGCTGAGCCCAGCCACGGCCACGGGGAGCCCCGTGGGATCTCTTCACAGCCCCGATCTTGACCAGACATCACCCAGGAGCCCTCCCCATCCTGTCCTTCGGCTGCCAGCGGCTCCACGGGCATCACCCCCCACCAACCCCGGCTCCTGTCACCCCCGAGGTCATTAACCTCAGACAACACCCCCTCACCCTCCCATCCCTCGCTGCCTCCCGAGCCTGCTCAGCCTGTGAGTGACAGCGAACACGGCGACGGTGGCAGCAAAGCCATCAAGTGACACGGCTTTAGCTGCAGCTGGGGCTTTGCAGCACTGAAGTGATGTCTCGCTGCTCTGCTGCACTGATCGTGTTAAACGCCAATTGAAAGCCTGATCACAAAAGAGCCGAGCCCGAGATTCCAGCCCGAGGAGCGATGGATGGCAGGAAGGGGAGATCTGCAGCCTGCCTTTCACTGCAGTGCCGTGGAGAGCAATGAAAGGGGCCTTTTTATCTCTCACCTCCTCTCCCCGGGCCAGTACAGGCGCTGCATTAACCTCCAGGGCTTCCCCAGCCTAAATTTAAACAGCTCAAGGTTTCCAGCACTCCCTTTAGGATCCTGCTCTGCAGCCTATGGAGAAGTTCTACTCTATGCAGTCTCCCTGGGAGTCAGCCTAAATACTTCATTTCTCCCCCCTCTTTGTCCTAATTAGAGCTAGCAGAGTAATGAGAACATTATTTACAAATTATCTGAGGCTGAGGTTTGCACACGGAATTCCGAGCAGCCGGAACACGTTTGAGGAAGCACGTGTGCCATGCTCAGCGTGTGACATCCACTTATCACCCGCCTGGACCTGTTTGAGTTCACTCCCCAAGCACCTTCCCAAGCCATTGGGTGCTTACAGCCTTCCAGCCCTCAGACAAACCCTCATAAATGCCTCTTCCACCCTCTGGAGGCCAAAAAAAATCAACTGGAGCATGGGGTGACCATGCAGGGTGATGGCCCGGGGTGACCCCAGGCAGCCACAGGACACGCAGGCTCCTTGCCATGCACCAAACAGGGCTTTTTGGGAGCTGCTCTGTGCTAGGATGTGTCTGGAGCTATGTCTCCTCTCTCCCTGGTCCCTTGATGCTCCCCCCAGCCAAACTCAGCCAGAGGAAGGGTCCCTGCCCTGCCTGGGAGCCATCTCCAGCACTGACAGCAGAGCAGGGGTACACGGTCCCTGCCACAGAAGAAAAGCCTTCAAAAGAGGCCGAACAGGGTATGAACACATTGCAATCCCCCACGTGCTGCCTTTGAGTGGAGAGGGTCTGTGGAGACTCCAGATTTAAGCCCCCCTTTCAAAGGCTTTTATTACAGACTTAGTCATAAAACTCTGCCTGGGGCGGATTTGGCACCCGGGGCCTCGGCCCGGAAGCCAAACCCTTTTCATTTTTTAATAACATTTCATGAAAATCCATTTGGCCCTTTGTAACTCGGACAGGTGGGAAAACAATAGAGGTTTCTACTCCCAGCCCCTCGCTCCAGCCCAGCCGCTCTCCCTGGGGCTGCTCCCTTCCCCAGGACCCTCGGGAGCCACAGCCGGGGTGGGACAAGGCTGGCTGTGGTGACGGCGACCCCTCAGCAAAGCCCCGAGCTTTTGAGGGGTGTGTGAGAGCTGCACATCCACCCCAGTCTCCAGGCCCATCTGCTGGAGGCTGGGATGTTTTATCCACTGCCTTGCCCAGGATGGGAGCCCCTGGCAGTGCCAGCGTGCCAGTCCCTGTGCCTGTCCCCAGCTGGGTACTCACATGTACCCCCATCCCTTCCCTCTGAGGGGCTGGATCCTCTGACTACCCATCACTGTCACCCTAAAGCCACCACGGCATCAGAGCCGCTGTCCCAAAGGCTGGAGATGCTGTTCTGGGCAGGGATGTGGAACCTGAGCCCCGGGGAGCAGCGGCAGGAGGGGACACCAGCCTCGCAGCCCCGAGCGAGGGGCTCCTGGCGCCGGGCTCTATTTGTACAGCTTTTGTACCTTAAAGCTCCTGAAATTCAGAGAATCGGGAGGAAGCGGCAGCTCCGCAGGGAAGAACACTCAGGGTTTAGCACAGCCAGTGTGAGCTGAGCCCTCGAGGAGGACCAAAAACCCAGGCACACGGGCTCCAGTGCAGCATGACAGAGTCCGAGACTGTCCCAGGGACAGTGGGGGGACACGGCCTGGGGACCAGGGAACAAGCTGTGCCTGCTGCCCGCACCCGGAACAGGGATGCTGCAGCCCTGGGAGCTGGGAAAAGGGGTCTGAGGGCACCGGAATGCCCATGCACCCCGTGCAGTGCAGGGGAGCAGTGTCCCCAGCCAGGCAGAGGGGAGCAGCCCCCCAACGTCAGCCCCATGATGGGCCCCCCCTGTTGTCACTCGAGTCCCCTCCTCGGAGGGCTGCAGGGGCAGTTTAACACCAGATCTGTGTTTGAAAGGTTGGAGCTATGAGTCTGTCAGCATTTCCATTATGGGCCCTGATTAATTTGGGGGTACGGGGGTAGGGTTAGGAGTTGTCATTCCAGATGCGAATTTTTGCTTTAATTCCCCTTTTAAAAAGTGGAGGGGGGGGGGGTGTTTAAATCCTTTAACTTTGTGTTTTCCCTTTCAAAGGAAGGAAAATATGTGCCGTCTGGGTCTGTTTTGTTTTTGCTGCAGAGCTCCAAATGCTGTTTGCCAGGTTCATGGCCATGAGGGATTTCACTCAGGCTGGGATCGCCTCTGCCCTTTATGGCATCGCCACATTTTTATCAGGGAGTCCTAACTGGGGGATCTCCCTGGAAACAGCCCAGATGTATGGGAAGGGACCTCTGAGCCTCTTGGGGTGATGCTGAGGCAGTGCAGTGGGTACCTGCTCCCAGAGAACAAGCTGCGGCTGGAAGAGGCAGGTTGAGATGGGATACTGGGGAAAAATCCTTCCCCGTGAGGGTGGTGAGGCCCTAGCACAGGCTGCTTAGAAAAGCTGTGGCGGCCCCACTTGGGGAAATATTCAAAGCCAGGTTGGACAGGGCTAGGTGCAAGCGTCACCATGGCAGGAGGGTGGAAGAAGATGAGCTTTAAGGTGCCTTCCAACCCAGATTTTTCTGGGATTTGATGATTCCCACTGTTGGATGGAAGCAGGGCGCTGGCAGCTGAGAGCATGCAGGCTCTGATGATGCAGCCAAGGCAGAGCTTTCCATTCACCCAGGAAAAGTCTAAACCCCGTGGAGGGAGCTCTCTCCAGGCTGCTCCATCTCCCTGGCTCTCGTGCACATCGGATCCCGCTCCCAGCCACGTGCTGCAGCGGGACTGGAGGAAGCTGCCATCCCTCACACCTCTGCTGCTTGGAAACATCACTGAGAGCTGCTCAGCATGCAAGAAATGGATCCAGAGCTCTGCAGAGACAAGCCCAGCACACCAGGACTGGCTGAGGCTGTGCTATGGCCAGGGCCCTCTTACTCATCTTTTCACTCGAGAATCTGCCTGGCAGCTTTTCTGCTCCTTGCAGAGACACGGTTGCTGTTGCTTCTGCTGCTGCTGCCACGAGAAGACTCACAAATAAACTGCCCATTAATGCTGCCCTGTATCAAAGCTGGTATCAGCAGGAGCTGCATCTGCTCACACAGCCTTGAGGGGCTGGCGGGGAGCACAGGGCTGCCAAGGGAGTCCAGCACCAGCCCAGCCAGCCCCTGCTTCCCTTGCTCCACTCCCTCCCTCTGTGACAGCGTGGGTAGAGGAGTCAGAGGCACGTCTGAGCTGGAGAACCAGGGTATCCCAAGGAATCAGTGCTGGGAGTGAAGGAGCCGACAGCAGACCCTAAAACTTTTTTATCTGTAGGGACCATATAGCTCTAAAACCAGTGGCACCATGAGGTGTGTGACCACGCAGGGTCCTGCATCCCTAAAAACCTGCAGCATCGCTGTCCCCACACACATCCATCCCACAGGCAGTGCCTGCGCTTTGGGGATCCGTGGGGATCCTCCCTGCCACCAGCCCCTCACATCCCACACGTGGTCCTGCCCTGTTCACGTGTGACACAACCGATGGACCTTTTTTCCCAGGGAAATTCATGTTTCCCTCACGAGGGACAATAGATTAATTGCTGACACAAAGACAAACTGCAGGAAGAGCAGAGTTAAAAGGCCGAGAGTGATCAAGGGAAAGGAAACCCTGTGCAAACACAGGGTATCTCTGGCAGATCTGGTGCTGCCCCTGAGCCCAAAGAGCTGCGCCTCAGCCTCTGTTTGCTGAAGGTCCCAGGAGCAGCAGCAGCAGGAGTCCGTGTTCCAGGAGGGAATGCTGATGGATAGGGGGCTGCCGAGTGGAGGCAGGAGCGAGAGGGGAACTCACCTTGCCCTGGGGATGTGAGCATGCCAGTGCCCATGCCCACCTGCTGCTGTGCCACAGGGGCTCTTCCCCACCTCACTCCGGTCCCTGACCCTTGTTCCAACCCTTATCCATGATCCCTGACCCCTGTTCCAGCCCCAGTCTTGGGTACTTCTCTGTCCCCTTCCCCTGCAGTTGCTCAATAGCCAAAATGCCAATATTCCAGCTCTGCACCCTCCCAGGTGCCAAAAGCAACTCACAGGACGATCCCCACAGCTTTGGAAGATCATTCCTTTGGTCTCTCTGACTTGATACCGTTTAGGAGCCTGACTGTGGGAATGACAGGTCCGTGTGCCTATCGTGCCCAGCTCCAGGCCACAGGAGAGGCCAGTCAGTGAGTGCCTGGAGGAGAAGTACAGTGGAGAAGTGGGAATGACTCTCAGGATCAGCACAGGGAGTGCAGGGAGTGCAGAGCATTGAGCCGGGGGGTGCTCGCTCTGCACTCTGGAAATTAATACCTGGTCTCTTCGTGGGGGATCAGGGGTGGGATCAGGGTACCCCCTTGCTTTGGGGGCAGCCACAGAGAGAAGAAGGGGGTGAGGTAGCTGGACACTGAGGGCTGATGGGGCTTCCTGACCTCCATCCTCCTCAGCACCAGGGCGTGAACATTCCACATGGAATGTTCTGATCACGTCTTGGAAAACCTGCCTGGAGGGTGGTGATGTGTGCAGTGACAGCCTGCCGCCTTTTCCCGTCTTTCCTTCCTCTTTTCTGCTGTTTTTCCATGTTTTTGCTGTCGCAGCTCGGAGTGTGGGGAACAGATGGAGGTGGAAAGGGGTGAAGGGGAGGGGGCTTCTCGGTGCAGATGAAATTAGTCATGAAAACACAGTCAGCATGTGCCTTCGCACGTCAGCCCTCAGTAAGTGTGTGGGGGTTTATGCTTCCCAAATGAGGTTGGGAAGTGGACAAATAATTGTTTCAGGGTTTGGTTTAGTTAATTGATTTCTTTTTTTTTTTTTTTTTTTTTTTTCCCGGCGAATTCTCACAATGTGGGAAGCCAGAGCAGAGGCCAGATGAAAGAACCCTCAGTGAGAGCAGCACTGCAGGCCAGGGTGGGGGAAACCCACACCAGGGGTCTCCTGCCAGCCCGTGCCTCCTCCGCTGCCGTGGTCCTGCAGGGTGGGCAGTGCAGGGCAGCCCCTCTGCCACCCCAGCTGCCACCACGGCCACATCCCAGGGCTTGCGGCGTGTCCTGCTGCGAGCAGGACCATCTGTCAGCCCCGGCTCCCTGGGATGTAGTTGTGACTGCCCAGAGAAGCCCATTAATTAGCGGGCAGCCCGGGCTGTCGGAGCTGCCGGCCGGGCAGCGCGGGGAGGAGGAGGCACCAGCCAGGGAGAGAAAACGGGTCATTTTTCAAAGTGATGAATGGGAGGAAAAGAAAGTGGAAAGGCGGACAAGGGGAAGAGAAGGGAACTGATTTCCAGATAAAGTTTTCAGGACACTTAAATAAACATCTCAGCCGGCGGAGCAGGGGTGGGGGCGCGGGGGACGTGTGCGAGCTGGGCAGCGCAGGGAGCACTTCAGCAGGACACTTCAAATAAACAGCGTTTTAAACCATGTGTGCTCTCCCTCCCAGGGGTTTTCCTCCGAGATTATCTCTCTGCAGTTCCCACTGTGTCTTCGGCCTGGCCCAAAGCTTGACAGCATTTCTAGTGATGCTTTGCCCCCTCGGCAAGGCAGGTCGCAGGCTGGGAGACCCTTGCCATGGGTGAGAGCTCTCTCCTTGCTCCCAGCTCTCCTCCCTGATGTGGAGAAGAGCGGCTGTGGGTCCCTGGGACCCCATTCCTGGAGGAGAAGGAGCAGAGGAGGCAAAGCCATCATGCCCATCACACTCCGCAGTGTCCTGCTGCCTCTTCTTCCTCCCATCAAGAACAAAAGAGCAAAGGAGGGAGAGCGGGAATTGCTGAGCCATTAAAATAAAAAATGAAAGCCCATCAATGAATTAATACAGCATTAAATGTTAATAATTAGGGGATCATAAACGTTTATGGGAACAGATTAAAGCCAAGTTCTGCTCCATTAAGCTGCTCCTTCCCACCCACCTCAAGGGAGGAAGAGCAACAACAGGAGAGGAGCCCTGGAGGTGCTCAGTGCTCTGGGGGTCCCAGCAGCTCCAGCCCTTCCAGCTGCCCCAGGGACATCCCTGGGAGCAGGGATGGTGGACCAGGAACGCTGCTCTCTTTGGTGGGATCAGTTCTGGAAGGCAGAGCTGGGTGTGCCGAGCACGGCTCTCCAGGGCAGTGGGATGTGGGGAACACCCCGGGATCTTCACTGCGGAAATTACGTGGTCGGAGCACCTGAGGGGTGATCACACCACGGTTCACCATCCACACTGAGCCCAGGGCTGTCCATTGGGCTTATTTAGGAAGTATTTGGAGTCAGCAGAGTTTGGGATGAGGTGGTTAAACACCAAACACAGGCAGAGTATCCCCTGGGCTACGTTTGCCTCCAAGCCCTTCTGCTGTGTGTCCCTGTTGGAGTCAAAGAGATGGGAGGTTTCTACCCCAGAGAGAAAAAATATTTTTATTTTTATCATTGAAGTCTTTGTTTCTTGAGGAAATTGTTTAAATTTTTTCAGTGACAGGATCTTTAAGTATCACTTTTCTTCCTAATAATTTTTTAATGCCTAATATTTTCTGAAAATTCAGAAATTTTTTTCTGAAAATTTCAGAAATTAAATACTTTCATTTACAAAAAAAAAAAAAAAAAAAAAAAAAAAACAAAAAAAANAACCAAAAAAAAACCAACAAAAAGCTGAAATTTTTATCAACAGCCAAAAAAATCAGTAAAACACTCTTGAAATAAAGGAATGTCAGTAGCTCCAAGGGCTCTGCAGGGCTGCCTCTGCCAGATCGGATTTACCTATTACTGCTCACTGCTTCTTCTAGCAAAATAACCACTTCCAAGCTTGTGGTGGGATCCCAGGAAGAACAGGAGGGATCTGCACTGCTGGGAACACCTCCTGGTGACTCCAGTCTGAGCTGGCAGGGACAGTACCCCTGTCCCTGTGATGTTTGGGGGAGCAGGGCAGCTCTGTTGGAATTCCCAGCCACGGGGAAGCGACTGGGGAAGGAGGAAGGTTCCCCCACACTGACACAGCTGGAAACCATCCCAGCTTTGGACTGAGGCCACGCTGGTGGGAAGCCGGGTGGGATGCAGGAGCAGCCTGGGCTGCTGGAGATGGGCAGCAGTGGCCGTTTCATGGGGCTGTCCCTGTCCTGGCAGGGATCGGAGCGGGCAGCCAGAGCAGCCCTTTGCTCCTCGCTTTGGGAAAAGCCCCACGTGCAGCTGGAGCGCCGCGGGGCCGCGTGTCCGTGGGCAGGGCACACATCTGGGCCCCCCCGGAGCCCATCCCGGTGGGATGATGTTGTTGTTGGCCGTGCTGGGGGCTGGGGCTGGGGGTCCACGGCAGCGGGGGCCCTTTGCAATCGAAAGCTTCCTGCTGGGGACCCTTCAAGGGCAGCCCTTGTAGCAGATCTAATTATACAAACAATTTTGTTCTGCTTCTCCAAATAAACACAGTGAGGTCTGCGGGACACGGCACGACGGGAAATTAGAACGGAGAACACTTGCTAATGGGCTCCTTAGCTGCAGGGGTAAACAGATTATTTGAAAAGGCCCCGGCCCCTCCGACAGATCCACTCACTCTGCTCCCCTCTCCTCCCACCCCTTGCTCCCCCCCCCC
>VWZN01020005.1:48815-83855 GCA_013396955.1 Regulus satrapa | reverse complement strand
TTGCATTGAGAAAATTAGATTAAAATCCTGCATGGAAAAGGGTTCTGGAGACGGGGAGCAGGCAGGGAGGGAAGCGGGGAGGAGGAGAGGGGACACAGAGGGGCCTCAAGTCTGGCTGGGGAGTCAGGAGGTGATTGGCAATGGAGTGAGATGCCCTTCCCTCCCCAGTACCCAAAGTTTTGGGGACAATTTTTCCACTGCTCCCCCGTACTCCCAGTTGGGAGATGCTCCAGATCACCTCATACAGAAAAGTAGCTTATCACCCTGGGAATGGGTGATGCCAGGAGTGAGGCATGCAAGGATGAGAATCCCTCGGTGCAGCAAAATGGGAGGATGTGATCCCGTGCCCAGCACGGCTGATCTGGGCGGTGGAGCTGAGCTCTGGGCACAGCCTTGGGATCCGCAGCCCTGCCAGACCCTGGTGCCGGGATGCTGAGGATGAGCCGGGGGCCCTGGCGTGGTCCCCGGCAGTGGCACGGGGTGTCCGTGGCCCTCCTGCCGTGTGCACTCTTTATTGGGGTCTATCAACACCCACCACCCCGGCAGCTGATTGGAGCCAGAGCCCTGCGAGGGCGCCTTGGCAGGAGCAGCTCTTGGCCCAGACTTTGTTTTCATTCCTGCTCCATGGAATTTCTTGTATCAAACCGAAGAGCTGATTGCTCTGCTGGCCCAGCCCAGCGCTGCCAGCACTGGGATGCCCGAGGGCTGCTCCCACCCTGGGCTGTGGGACAGAGCACCGTGCCAGGGCACAGCCAAGGACTCCCCTGGGATGGGGGCTCCCACAGCACTGGAGCTGCCACTGGAGCCTCCACAATGGGAAATCATCCTGTTGTGTACAAGTTTCCTTGGCCAGCTACTCCAGTTCTGCCCTTTCCACCTTCATTTCAGTCACACTGAGATCTTGAAATTAAATTTTCTTTTTCCCAGATTAAGAACCTCCCTTTGACATTTCAACAATGGAATGTGTTGATTTTGCTCTCCAAAACCCCTCACTTTTTTAAAGCACCCTTCAATCCCACTTTTTAAAAACAGCACTTCAGAACAAACCAAATGTTTTTCTGTGAGTAAAATGTAACATTTCATTAAACCTGGATCAATTCCTTTTTCTTTTTTTCATTCCCTAAGCCCAAGCTTTTCCCAGCAGCAACTCTGACCGAGTCCCTCTGCTCTGCCTGAAGCATCCCAGTGTGGGAAGTTCCAGGAGCAAAAAGTGTTAGGGACACCTAGGCCAGCAAAATTCATCGAGAAAGGAAAAACAAAAGGAGGGGAAATGGGCTGAGGGAGGGAAATAGGATCTGGTAAGGAAAGCCCAAAGTTCCAAACACAGGAGGGCAGGCACTGAGCCTGCTGCTTCTCGGGTGGTTGAATCCCTGAGCGGAGTGGTTTCCTCTCCACCTCACTGGGGAGCAGCTTTTATGTTCCACTGAAAAGGTATCCTGCTCAGACAGGCGGAGGCATAATGGGAGAGATCCATTAACTGGGAGGAAACGAGGGCATGTTAAACATGAAATATTCATGGGGGCTCTCGCCAGCTTGTTAATGCATTTGTGTTTGCAAAATACCTCTGGCTGGGGAAGCGGGGAGGGAGAGAGGGATGCGGCAGGTCGGGGGCACCCTGGGCACGGCGCGGGCAGGAGGAGGGTGCAGAGAGCAGGCTGGAGCAGGGACAAAGACAATTTCTGCCTGGTGGGAGAGTAGTTTGGTCATGGAAGACCTGCTCGGTTCTGCAGAGGGAAATAAGAGGAGCTGCCTCTCGATTCAGCCCAGCCCTGTCCCAGGGGTCCCTGGTGCTGGGGGCCTGGGGGGGTCAGGCACTGCTTTCCCTTCCCTGCACACCCTTGAGCCCCTGCTGCCCACAGAGGCTTGCCAGCGTTTGTACAGGGACCCCCACTGTTCCCACAAAACTCACTTCCATACATTTACTGGGATATTATGATATAGTATCAATAATTAAAAACAAGCTGCAGCTGTCGGAAGGGGCAATCCCAGTGCACGAGGTGATGGATGACCCCGGCTGTGGGGCAGGTCTCCCTGAGCCACAGATTTCATTAACTCACCACGGGTCCCCCAGTCATTTACTGTAGATTAGGGAAGCTCAATTGTATTATTCCTGTTGTTGTTACTGCTCTGTGACAGCCTCCTGGGAGAGTGTCACTCACCAGAGCTGCCCTCCCTCTCCAGGGAACACATGCAGGAGAATGTCCTGTGGAACAGGGACAAGTCCCAGCAGCACCAGCCCTGGGGCATCTCCGAGCACTGAGGAAAACGCTGGGTTGGGAATGTGCCTCTTCCCAGCTGGGGCAGATCTTCCAGCTCTCAGACCACAGCTGTCCATCATTTCCTTGTCTCTCAGATTGCCGTCCTTCCATCCCATCTTTCCAGGATGTTCTTGCCAGAGTCAACACTTGGCAAAGCTCCCCAGAGGGCCCTGTCCCTGTCATGTGAGGCTGCCCAGCCCTCCTGCCACCGGTTTTGGTGACAGTGCTTGAAGACCAGGACTGTCCTGTGTCCCCTGTGGCTGTGGCTGGGAGAGGGAAGGGAGGAGGGACCCAAAGGGGCTCATCACAGAGGAAAGTAATGGGATGGAGCAACAGCAGATGAGAAGGGCAGAGGAGAGGAATTGATAAAGAAACCGGTTTAATGATTGTTACTTTCACCTGCAAATTAGTGAAAGCAGGTTTGGGACACACAAGCAGGAGTGGGGCAGAGAGGGATGAAGTGGCCTTGTCACTGATGTCACCGAAAGGAGCTGGTGGCTCCCAGCCAGCAGCCAAAGGGAAGCGATATCCCACGGACCTGGGCTGAGAGGAGTGGAAAAATCAGCATGAGCCAAAACTGTAAAAATGCTGGTTGTGCTGCTGTAAAAATCTCTCACTCAGAGGAGGTTGGGAAGGGTGAGGGTCCCACTGGGAGCTGGAAGCCTGGGAGTCCCCTGGGCCTGGCAGGGACCCACAGAGCAGGTGACAAACCCTTCATGAGGTGAGCTCCTCACACCTCGAGACCTGGGAAATGGGACCCCAGTGTAAAGGGGAAAATGTTGACACAGATCAGGTTTATGCTCTGCAAATACATCCTTGCACTGGTATTTGGGAAATGCAATCTCAACTGTGGCCAAGGAGGGATTAGCAGCAGGTTCAAAGGCAGCTCAGGCTGAATATTTGATCACAAATTGTCTGTTTCTGCAGTGCCTGTCTGACTTTGCTCCCCAGCACTCGAGCCCAAGGCCATATACAAGCAGCTTTTCCCAGGCTTGTAGCGAGGTTCATTCTGCCAAAATCCAACTGGAATAAAAGCCAGAGGGATAGAAATAGCCTGTCAGGGGTCCTGAGGGGCTGAAAGCAGTCCCTGTCCCAGCAGGGGACACCACACATGTCCAGCCATGCTGCAGCTCCAGCTAGCCACAGGGCTCATGAAGACCCCAAATCCATCCCCAAGGGTTTCCAGCCAAGCTGAGGGTTCCTTGGGAAGCCCATCCTCAGATGCTGCTCACAAGCCTGGCCTCTTCTTCAGACACAGCTACATGCTTGGCCCGACACAAAGTTCTGGGCTATTAATTCGTCTCCCCTTTGCGAACTTCCCAGGGATTTGCTTTATGAAGGGGAAGGGAGCTGATCAGTCCAAACTGATGTTTGGGATCCCCAGCCAAGCTCCTTCCCACAGGCAGTGACTGCAGCCAGCTCCTGCTCTCTCCATGGTCTCAGCTCCCACCAATCCTTAGAGCTTTGACATCCCTGGGATGGTTTATCCCTGCACCATCTCATGCAAACAAAAATTGGAGGGAACACGTATCTAAAATTTCTCTCCCTTTTTGATTCCAGAGTTCAGGGCAATGAACTCAGGAGCTGCCTGGAGCAGACCCCAACTAAAGGCATTATCAGTGACTGGGGTGTGGGCAGGGGAGGATGGATGGCTCACACGGAATATGAGGATCAGGACTGGGAGGGCAGAAGAGGATGGGCAGGATGTGGTGACCCTGCAGCAGGACAAGCCTCTGCGCCATCCCTGAGCCTGATCTCTGCTGACCCTCCTGGACTGGAGCCCTCCTGTCACTCCAGTGTCCCCATCCAGCCCGAGGCATGTCCCAGTTTCCCCCTGGAAGAGGCACCACCCTGGGGACACCCCTGCTTGGACCTCAGATGGGGCTCACTGGGAAGAGCAGCTCCAGAAATACCTTCAGACCTCACCCCAATTCCACCCAGCCCCAGTTATTTACTGCAGGGCTTATACTTTTTTGCTTTCTTTTTTTTTTTTTCCCCTCTTTCTTTTCTTCCACTGGCATTAAGAGCCTAAAAATAGCCTAAAAATAGCCACGCTTCCCAGTGCAGCCGGCAACACAAAACCAGGTTACCAGTGCTGCACAACAGCAGCCAGCTCGTTTGCTCTGAAATCAAATTTGTTAAGGCATTAGTCTCCTGTTCCCTCTGTTCCTGGCCACTCTCCCTCATCACAGCCAGCCCAAGACTCCCTGAAGCCACTGCCACAGCTGGCTCTGGGCACAGGGGGGATGTCAGTGGGTCAGAGAGAGAGGCAGCCACTGCCAGGGGCTTGGCATGTCCACCCACGGGCACCTTGGGGGTGTCACTGCCCGCTGTGCCCTGTCAGAGCTCACCCCCAGCTCCGGGAGCAGCCTGGAGGCGAGGGGATGGATGGAAACGGGTGGTTCTCCCTCGGAGAACTGGGGTGGGGAAGCGGTGAGCAGCAGTGCCCAGCCAGGATAGCTGGAGCTGGGGGCTCCTGCCAGCCCCACCTCAGGACACGAGGAGGAAACAGCTCCAAGGGGAGTGACCCTCAGGCCAGGCAGGGGCAGAAGGCAGCTGGGCAGGGGCAGAAGGCAGCTGGACCCTCTGGGGGCTGGGAGAGGCTGTGGACAAGGCTCGCTGTGTGCTCTGACCGCAGGTCGTTACAGACCAGTGGGATCCTTCATGAATTATGAGCCAATATCGATCGTCTTTGCCAGTAAATACAGAGTGACCTTTATTAAAAATACACGAAAAACTCACTTAGGGAAACTCACTGACTTCTTGCTGCTGACAGATTTACACAAAAAGCAGATTTGTCCCACAACAGGAAATGTGGTGAATGAGGCAGGAGAGGGGAGCAAGGCTCCAGCACAGCAAGCCCCGCATCCCTGCCAGCTCCAGCACACTGGGACCAGCTGCCTGCCTGCTCATCTGGCAGAGCTGCCCACCCGGGCATCCACCAACCCCCATCGGACCCTCCAGGGCAAGGGTGCAGGTCTCTGCCCTGGGGGAAGCTGCAGGGTGAAAGATGCTGGTCCCTGAGGGATGCAGTTATTTGGGATAGGAGAGGGACAGTGTAAATCCGGGAGCTGCCCGCCACTGGTCGGATCTCTTGGGGTTAGAACAATTAATTCTGTGCAGTACAATAGCACAACCATTCCTCCTGGCCAAGGTTAAACATCCCAGTGTTGCAGGATGGCCCAACATAAATCCCTCATGCTCCCTCAGGAATGCTGCTGCTCCTGATGTCGTGCCCATGGATTAGAGGAAAGAACAGCTGTGGCTCAGAATGAGATGGAGATGAAGAGCTCCTCACCCCTCAGCCACCACTTGTGCTGTGAGTGACCCCTTGGACCCACCTGTGGGCAAAACACACAGGATCCACAAGGATCACTGAGTCCAATCCCTGCACACGACAGCCTCCAAATCCTTCCATGTGCCTGAGAGCATTGTCCAAATGCTGTGTGAACGCTTTGGGCCATGACCACTCCTCTGGGGAGCCTGTTCCCATGGCCAGCCACTCCCTGTGCTGCTGAGGATCAGAACTGCATGGTCTCCAATTAGTAGATTCCCCCAGCCAGGGAGCCCACAACAGCCACAAGTGCATTTGAGACCTAATTAATTTATAAATAGGAACATGTGGCACCACCAACTCCATCACCTTGGAGGCCTTTTCCTACCTTAATGATTCCTGTGATCCTACCCAAACCATCCTCAGGATGATGCCCTTAGAAGCTATCAGCATCCCAGCTCAGGAGTGGGAACCAGTCCCACAAACTGACCTGAAGGTTTCCCTCATCTTTTTTTGTAATTCTGTTTTCTAGACATCAGGGAGAACCTGGCTTTTAAGGCTTGTGGATATTTTTCAAATAAATAGAAATCAATTGGTAAATGCACACAGCAATAAATCAATCAATCAATGGCTCAATTTGCACTTGTTTTTTTACCCAGTGGTGAGGAGAGCTGAGTGTAATAAATATGAACTGAAATGGAAATGGATGGATCCACTCCCAAACCAGCTCAGGGTGTTTGGTTTGGGAAGCTGTGAATACCTGGGGCCATGTTTGCTCCTCACCTCCATGACCTGCGCTGTGCTGGGATCCAAGCCAGAGGGACAGGATTTGCATTTTGAGCAAATTTCCCAACTTTGCAAGTTAATTGTGCTCAGCTTCCTGCAGACGCCTCTCGGCAGAAGGACTTTCTGGCAGACAAAACCCCCCCTTCTCTCTAGAATCCTCAAAATATTCCATTTTGGAGCAGCCAGAGCAGATGATGGAGGAGAACAGACTCTCCAATCAGTGCCGGGGCAGGAGGGCTGGGAGCGAGCGGATGCGACACGGAATGGGATGTGCAATGGGATGAGATAAAGTCCCCAGCTTGTTTGGGCCCATTATGGCACATTATTCATCAAAACACTCAGCTGAAATCAGCTAGCTCCGGGGTTTGTTAATTCGCTCTGTTTCAAAAAAAAAACCACCAACCTCAGGCTTCAGAGAAAACAAGTGCCCAAAATATCTCTTTAACAGACTGCAGCCAAGAGATCCCAGAGAGGAGCCCCTCATCCCTAGTTATTGCCTTGCTTGCATCCCTGTGGAAATTTGGGGATGGTTTCTATGAGCCGAGAGGGAAGGTGAGGAGCTGAATAACTCTCTGCCTTGTTAAAACATGTGGGGTATTTTCCTCCATGGGAAGGGGCTGCCCGGATTAAGCCCTTATCCCAGGAGGAGTGTTACTGCAGCACGCCTGGGTGAATTCCTTGCACAGACAAAGGTGATCCCTGTGTCCCGTGGGAGGGACGCCCTCACTCTGCCCTGCTGCTGCTGGAGAGAGATAAATGAAGCCGAGAGAGAAAACCTGGGAGTTCACGAGCAGATCTGGGGTCTGTGAGCAAATCTGGATTTTGTGAGCAAATCTGGGGGTCCATGAGCAATTCTGGGATCTGTGGGCACACCTGGGGTGTCTCCAAGCACATCAAGGGTGTCCCTAAGCATATCTGGGGGGTCTCTAAGCACATCTGGGTGGCTGTACCACTGTGGCTGATGCTTTCCCAGGGAGGGAAGACAGGGAGAGGGCTGGGGTCCTGCACCAGCCACCCTCCCTCACCCCCAAGCCCGTCACTGTCCCATCAGGGGCAGAGGGGCAGTGCCAGGTGGGATGGTGCCTCTGATTTGCAAGTGCTGGGGGTTTTGGGCAGGTTGGACCTCGCTGGAGTTCCTTAGCAACACGAATGCTGACGCTTTCCCTGCTCAGGAACTGCAGATGCAAACGAAGCCCTTCCATCAGCCCCTCCATGTCATCCACACCAGGACCCCTGGGAATGAACCCTGCCATGCCTCAGCAGTGACTCAGAGGGTCCCACTGCAATCCCCTCCCTCTGCACCCCCTCCTGCTATCTTAAAGGGCAGTCTGCCATGGCTGGAGGGTTTTATGCTGTTGCCCATCTCCCTCCATCCCTGAGCGTAGATGAGCTCCCTTGGGGACCCCATCAAGAGAGTATCTATCCAGAACTCTCCCTGAGCTCCTCAAGGCTCAGTTCCAAATCCAAGTTTGTGAACCAAGAACAAATCCTCTGTTTTTTGTTCAGACTTTCCAGCCCTAGCACCAAGCATGTGGCAGCACTTGCCAGCTGGTGACATCACTGAGCCCCTGTGTGAACCTCTCTTGTCTCTGCTTGGCTCACCAGGGCTGATTTCCACCAGTCCAGAATCTCCAGGCTTTGCAGCACTTCCAGGAGAAATCCAGTTTTGTCCTTGCACTCTCTCAGTCCAGGAATGCTCCAGTACCACGATTTCCCTGTGCCACCACCACAATGATAAGGGATCCCGGCTTTAGATGGTTTTGCTCATGACCTCACCGTGGAACAGTTTCAGCCGTGACCTTTGGGATGAACCTTGGCTTCCACAGGGGACGTGGTCGGAGACTGCCTGGGGAACCGTGAGGGCTCCAAAGAACCCCTCCAGATCCCGGCAGTGCCTGATTCACCTTGCTAAACACATGTGTCCATGCTGGGAGTGTGGGCAAGGCTGCGGTGGGAGCGTGGCCAGCCGGCCTCTCCGGTGTCCCCCTCGCCGCTCCCCTCGCAGCACGGGCGGCTCCCAGGGGCCGCTGGACGTGCCGAACCCGCTGCAGCGGCGGCTGCAAGATGGAGCCGGCGATCTGGTTTCAATAAAATCAGCAGATTGTTTCATGGCTGGATGGGAAAGTTGTGAGGCTCCAGGATTTGCTCCTCTGGCAGCTGGATCCTGTTTGTCCATCGCTGCGGCTCCCACCCCACGTCTCTGGAAAAGGCTTCCCAGAGAGGGGGTCAATGTCCCAAGCCTGTCAGATTGTCAGAGGCATTTGGACGGTGCCCTTAAGTGCTTCAGCTTCTGGTGATTCCTGAAAGAATCAGGTGCTTGGAACGGATTAATTTTGTCAGTCCTTTCCAGCTGAAAATGTAATATTCTATCTTATTCTATTCTTAGTCTTACTTTTGTTCTTATCCTTATTCTATTCTATTTTATTCTACTCGATTCAACTTCATTCTGTTCCATCCCATTCCATCTCATCCCACCATGGGTGCTGTGCTGCTCAGAGCCTGCCCTCAGTCCAGGTAGAGGCAGCGCTTCGAAATATTGCAGTTCTCTAGGTTTTCTCTATACCTTTAAATTCCAAAAGCACTCTGACTTCTAAGGGAAAAGCCAAGCCTCTAAAGCTGTAAACAGCTGGTTTCCCTCTTCCTATATAAGAGCAATCTTTTAAAAACCACTAAAAATTTAACAACCTTCTTGTTTTTTGAAGTATTTTGTAAAGCTAGGCCATTCCTGGGCTCAGTCTGTTATCCAAGCAAGCTGGATAACAGCAGGACATATCCAGGACAGCATCCCCAAGAGCCAGCCTGGCCTTCCTCCCTTTCCTGGCTCCACTACAGTCCCCAGACTGGCCCAACAGCAATCTTTGCTCCATACTGAAAGGAACTCGAAGCAGTAAAGGAGTAAATGTGTAAAGGGAGGGGTAAGCACTCCGTCAGCTTGGTGCAGTGGAACTCCTTCCCTTACAGCCCCTTTATCTTCTGAGTTCTGGCAGTGGCAGAGGCACTGACTCACTCCCAGAGCCCCCATCCTGCAGCGCCCTGAATCCCAAACCCGCGGCTGCACTCTCAGCGTTCTGCTCCTGCCAGGACAGAAAAAGCGCAGAGCAGGACAGAGCAGCTGCGTTTCGCGCCCCATCAGCTAAATTTCGATGAAATCATTTTGATGAATTGTTTAGGAAGGGAAAAAGCCCCATTAACTGTACATTTGCTGTTAATTAATAGGCTGCTTTTTCCTCCTCTGGCACAGCACTTCCGAGCTGCCTCACGCTCCGCTCTGAGCGCAGCATCCTGGGGGGCACAGGGAGGTGGGGAGGGGGATCCGGGCAGGGTGGGACCTGCAGCCGCCTGACCCCGGGGAGAGTGGCTGTTCCCAGCTCCACGGCCTGCTCCAAAAGTGAAGCATGAGGATGGGAAAAGCAAACAGCCCCATTCCTCTCCCAAACCTCTGCAGGGCTGCCCCATCCCAGTCTACAGACAGCCCCCCGGGCACTGTGCAATGCCAGCAGGGCAGGCAAGGAGTTCCACAGCTTCTCGGCTTCATTATTTATAATAAATTCTCTTTCTGTGTATTTCTTTTCTGTATGTACCTTGTAAACATCTCTGGAATGTTATTCGAGGGGAACATCGGCTGATATCCCCCAGGAACCAGACGCTGGAGCTGCTGGGGGTGGGAGCAGGGCAGTGCCCGGTGCCTCAGGGCGCTGGGTGCCCAGGGCTTGCACCAGCCACACGCACAGCAGGGAGCTGGGATGAGTGAAAAGTCTTGGCAAATCATTTTCATTCACAGCCATTCTGTCAAAATGCCCACGGGATGCCAAAACACGGGAGAGGAGGGAGCAGCCACAGCTGTCCATCTCCCACACAGCCTCTGGCAGCATGGCTAAAGGGACATCCAGTGTCCCCAGCCCTGGCCCTCGGCAGCACAGGCAGAGCCCCAGCAAAGGGCTCAGGCTGGGGGTGTTCACCTGAAGAAAAGGCTCCAAGGAGACCTCAGAGCCCCTTCCAGTGCTTAAAGGGGCTCCAGTAGAGCTGGGGAGGGCATTTGGACAAGGGATGGAGGGACAGGACACAGAATGGCTTCCTTCCACCCCAAGACACAAAGAGAAGGGTCAGGTAGGAATTCTTCCCTGTGTGGCGAGGCCCTGGCACAGGGTGCTCTGAGAAGTTGCGGAAGTTCCCAGGAAGTGTTCAAGGCTGAGCCATTTGCTTCACTACCCAGGCCAGAGAGGAGAGCCCTATAACTTTTGGTCCAAATTAAAGACGGTTTGTTTTGGGATGCAAATAGTTTGTAATCAGAAGGGGAAAGGTGGAAATAGCCACAACTTAATTTCTACAGTCTAAAATGAATCAGGCATCTGCGGGTTGTTTTTTTTTTTTTAAATATGTATTTCTTTTAATAGGGTGAGTAACTTTTGTGTGGGCTGAATTAGCTCTAAATGAAAGCAAACAAGGCATAATTAGAAACTGGTTCACTTTTTTCCTGGTTTCTTCCCCTCTGTAAGGGCAGCAAGGTGTGCATTCAAGGAGTGCATCTGGAAGGGATGGACGAGCCCGGCAGCGGGGTCCAGCTGCGGGGTGAGGAGGGGCAGCAGGAGCTGCAGCACAGCTGACACAGCAGCCGGGCACACACTGGGGACCTTCCAGTGGCTTTAAGGCTTCTGGGGGTGCAGCATAAGGCCCCTTCTCCCAGCTGCCAGCCCCACCAGTGGCCGTGGCACCGTGGCTCCTGTCCCCACAGCCAGACATCCCCGCTGTGGGAACCTGCCACTGCCAAGCAGCAGGAGAAGGAGAAGGGCTGCTTTGCAAAGGCAGCTCCACGTGTAAATCTGGGAAGCTCCCACTTGGGAAGTACATGAGTTTCTCATTTAACGTGGTACCACACTGCATTCTTTCTTTATAAAGAGCCCTCATTTAACTTTAGGCGTGTTTGTACATCTAATTAAAAATGGGTCATGTTTAATTGATTTCATATATCACTGCTGCCGCCGCCAGCACGGTCCAGTGATGGTGGCAGCGCTGCATCCCTGGCACAGGCACATGGCTGGGTCCCAGGTGTTCCTGCTGCATT
Organism: Regulus satrapa; assembly: GCA_013396955.1. Classification (NCBI taxonomy): domain Eukaryota; kingdom Metazoa; phylum Chordata; class Aves; order Passeriformes; family Regulidae; genus Regulus; species Regulus satrapa. The sequence goes on along the minus strand of VWZN01020005.1, from coordinate 72,475 downwards.
GCCACAAGTGTCGCCATCCCCAGGGAGCTCCCCCTGGCCAGAGGAGCACTAGGCTGAGCAGGGAAGGGAGAGCCTCTCCAGCTGTTCCATGGCTTCCCTCCAGCTCCATGGTGCCCACACACAAGCACTGTGGGCCGGTGGTTTCCAAATCCCTGGGCTGGGGAGGAGGACGCTGCTTTCAGGGCAAGGCAGGAGCTGGGGAGCTGTCTCCATGTCCCCGCCACCCCTGCATGAGCGCTGGGGCTGAGCTGGGGTCGTGGCACTGCCTGTGCTTCCCCATCACGCTGTGCTCGATGTCTTCAATGTCCCTGCTGTGGCACCACCACGGAGAGGGACGTGCCAGGAGCCCTTCTGCCACACAGGGACAACAGGACAGCAGAGAGGAGGACACCACTAGGGGACAGGGAGCACCAGTGGGGAGCCTGAGTCTCGCAGGGCATGTGGCCGGTGCGTGTGCCCAGTGACTGTGCCCGCCCTGCCAGCCCCACAGCTGCAGCAGTGATGGGCACTGCTCGTCCTGCTCCTGTCACAGCTCTCCCGGGGAACTGAATCCAACTGTCAGCAAAGGGGGGATGATGAGTCAGCTCCCACCAAAGGCTACACTATTACCTAGCAGCTTAATAATGAAAACTGTCATCATTCCTGCAATAAGGAAAGATAAATAAGTTATTAAAAGGAGAGCCTGCCACCCTGCCTGGGCAGGGCACAGTGCCAGAGGGATATTAACTGCTGGCCACAGCCTGTCTGTTTGGGGAACGGAGAGGGATACCCTGAGTGCTCCGAGGAAGAGCTCTTTCTCCTCCAGCTGGCTTGGAGAGAGCTTGTGCATCTGGCACTGTTCCTGCTCCAGCCACCACTCCTGCTCCAGCCACACTCCTGATCCCATTCCTGCTCCTCCTCAAAGCTGCAAAGACAAATACAGCCCCAGGAAGGGACATGGGGCTTGCGGGAGGACTGAGGGTGAGGAGGGGCCAGAGCAGCCTCTGAAGATCTGAAATCCAGAGTGAGGAGTGCATTAATGGGAGCTTTGCTGAGCACTGTCAGTGGGAACCTCTGCTGCAAGAGCACCAGGGGACCAACCACCAGAGCATCCCTGTGGCAGTACCTGCAGCTGATGCTGTGCAGAGAAGGGGCCGCTGCAGCTTCCACACTGGACCCTGCTCAGCTCTGCCACCAAAACCACTTTACCTTTCCTTCCAAGCTCCCCTGGTTGAGGCTCAACTTCAGCACTTGTCAATATGTGACACAGCAAAAGGCAGCTCTGACGTGGTGAGGAAAAGGCATAGAATGGTAAAGGAAGGAGGAAAGAAGTGACCTTCTTTGCCCAACTGCATTTTACTGGGAGAACATCCATTACTTGCTCCATCTCTGGCCAGGAATGGTGAGGCCCTGGCTGCTCTGCAGAGCTGAACAGAATAAATGACCTTCATAACACTTTCTCCCTGAAATCCTCCAACTTTCCACTAATAAACAATGTGGTTGTCAGGGCTGTCCAGTCACTTTATCTAAAAAATTGCTCCCTGAACAGTCAGAGAATCTTCCCTGGGCCCTACAGCAACACACTCTCCTCCTTGCTGTCTTCTGGAGCCCTCCCCAGGTCTTCGCCCCCTCCCAAATCCCTGGCTGTGCCCCCATCCCCACTGGTGTGAGCTCCTGAGGGCTTAAAAAAAAAATAGTCCAGTTATTGTGGCACCTCCCCTGTATCTCTGGGCCACCTCAGTGCCATTTTTAGCCTCAGCACAGCCTCTGGAACCACGCTTTTTAATCGCCGTGTTTACACGCATCTTCTGGAGCTGCTGAAAGTGTCCTGACAAGCCTCTGGAATCAAAGGNCGCTCCGCAGCGCGGCCCACGGGCGCCTTCCCACTCCTGGCCAGGAGAGAGCCCGTAAAGTTAGCGAACATTTTAAAAACTAAACGTCTAACGAGGCCCGTCCTGCAGCCAAGAGCTGGGTGCCAGCTGGGGGCTGGCTGCGCGCCCTGCCCTGCCCGTCCCGGCAGATGAATCCCACAGCGCCCGTGTGGGAGCGGGGCTGCGGGGACAGAGCCCAGGACACGGCCACTCCTTCAGTGGCCTGGGGACACTGGGGACACTGGGGAGAAGTGGGGAAGAGCTGGCGTGACACTGGATTGTCTCACCAAAGCCCTTTGCTCTCCGACTGCCAGAAACGTTTTGCTTCCTGGAAACCCGTTTTCAGGTCTTGCTGTCACTGGTTCACGTTCCCTCAGCCACCAAGGGGTGGCTGTCTGGGAAAAGTCAGTCTCCTGTGCCCTCAGGCTAAAGCCAAGGGCTTGTCCGTGGTGCCACCACCCTGATGCCATTTCCTCCTCTGACAGCAGCAGTTCCACCTGTGGCCATTTCAGGGACCTGAGGGCTGGGCTGAGGGCAAATTGTCAGAGCTTTCCATCCCGCTGTGCTTTCCTGGCTGTGAACAACACAGCATCCAGTGTGTGGATGAGAAAGCAAGCCCTCGGGTGTCTTGGCTCTTGCTGCAGGAGGGGACAGCCTCATCCCAGCCCGCAGCACAGGATTTCCTCTCACATCCCACTGGGCAAAGCTGATCGGGCTGTTCCCCCTCACCAGCCACCCCTGCCTACCCCTGCTCTGCTCTGGCCGTGCTGAACCTGACCCATCCCTCCTCCAGGTGCTGCTCCCCTACCTCTGCCCCAGCCCAGGCCCTGCTTCCAGGGTATTTGCCCACATTGGTGCTCCTCTTTCCTCCCAGCCTCCCTCCTCCTGGCCAGCCTCCCGCTGTCCCTGCCCTCCACTGCTCTCCTGCCGCCCATAAAAATATATAGAATATAGAACATTACTTTATGATGTACTATAAAAAAAAAACACAACCTGGAACGAGGAGACACGTGCCAAACCTCAGCAGCACATGCAGGAATGCCTTTGTCCCAGCTGTTGCTGGATTGCCTGAGTCTGAAGGCTTTTCAGGACAGGAAACTTGTTTTCTTAATTTACTGATTTTCTTTCCTGGCACTGGGCAGCAGCGGTGCCAGTGGCTATGCACAGTCCGTGATGCCATCTTTGCTTTGGGTCCCACCTCCTGAGGCCCTGCCCAGGGTTCCCCAAAATAGAGCTGGGAGTGTGGGTATCAGTGGAGCTGCAAAGTATGAGGAGGGGCAGGAGCAGGGGCCTCCTGTTGTCCCGAGGATGCTGCTGCAGTTAGTGCTCCTCAGCCCCTGTACCTGTCAGAGCCCTCTCCCTCCTTCCTCAGGGTTGAGCCTGTGCCCATCTGGGACCCCTCAGCTTTTCCTGGGGTTTTATTGAACTGCTGGTTCCTGCACAGGTGATTTGGGGCACCCATGAGCAGGGAACTGCTTGTCTTTCCCATCAGGGCTGACATCAGACCCTAAACAATCAAGGGATTCCACCCCACACCAGTACCCACACCCGGAGGTGCCAGCCCCACACTAGGAGGTACCAGCTCCCGGTCCTCCCTATTTTCCTTCCCCTCCTGGGCTGGTGAACTTTCCTACAGCCCTTCAGCCCTAGCTCCATAAAGCTCCCGATTCATTCCGCAGATATTTCCTGCACTGGGGCTTTCCGCAGCATCTGCTGGTTTGAAGTGCTCCGTTTATTCGTCCTGGGGGCACCATTACTTTCTGCTTTAGCAGTTCTGCCTGCTCTGAAGTCTCTGCCAGGCTCCATCCACGGGAGAGAAAATTGATGAAAGAATAATAATGATGATTGTTATAAATATATATTTCATTGCGGTGGCCCTTGGTGCACGTGTTCGTCACTGATGAGGAGACCAGAGGGCGAGGGGGTGCTCAGCTCCCAGCAGGCTCCCAACAGCAGATGTGTGTCCTCACCCTGCTGCCCTCCTCCTCCCTTTCCTCTTCCTCCTCCTCCTCCTCCCAAGGCACTCCTGCCTGTTCTCCCCAGAGGGTTCAAGCGGTTCATGTGGCCAGAAGAGTTGGACATCTCTGGAGACAGGATCCTGGTAGTGCCTGTGGGATATGCCCTAGGCAGGCTGGAGCCACTTGCAAGCTCATCTGTCCATTGGGACGGAAGGAGCAGGGATCCAGGGGGGAGGGAGAGCAGCTGAGCTGGGAACAGAGCCTTACAAAGTTGGGCATGGGGAAGAGATGCACAGCCAAGTCTCCTGGCCTCTGCCTCCATTTCTCCATGGATTTCTGCTCTCATCCAGCTGAGTGGAAACATAAATCACCAATAATTTCACCCATAAATGATCCCCATTGGCACCAGCAGCACATTTCCCCTCTCCTCAGGGGATTATCTGCTCTGGGATTCTGTGAGTGAGTGCAGAGGATCTTTCCCTTTCTCTTAAAGGAAATATTTTCCCTTTGTTTTACCAGCTGCGGATAATCCCTTTCCCTCCACATCCTCAGCCACGGCAGACTGAGGATGCTCTGGGCCAGTGTCCCGGCCCTCGCGGCCACTCAACCTCCTCCACTTCCATTTCCTGCTGCACTGAGTTTCAGGTATTTCCTGTAGACACTTTAAAATTCCTCAAGGGCTTCTCCGTTTCACCCGCAGTGGGATGGCCTGGAAGCAGGACAGCAGGAGCTGCGTGCAGTGGGGTACCTGGGAAGGCTTTGTATGGATCAGCATTCCTCGGCTCATTTTCCTGCCGGCCTTCCCACTCGGAGCAGCCCTCCCCTCCCTGCAGATCAGACCAGAGAGTTGTACACGGGCCCTCCTGCGTCTGAATATCAGTAAATGCAATTCCATCTGCAGCAGGGATAATGTTACCACTGCTGGCTCATCCCTGCTCCGGCCAGGAGCCATCTGTGTGCTGGGGGCTGTGCTGGGGACGCACACGGATGCACGGAGAGCACCAGCCCATGGGGGTACTGTTACCTACAGATGGAAATTCATCTCCGAGGTACTTGATCTCCCCTAAACTCCTCTGCTGTAACTCTTCCAGAGGACATCTCTTCAATCCCTCCAGGAATGGAGACTCCACCACTGCCTAGGGGAGCCTCTCTTTCTTCACCATCCTTCTGGGGAAGAAATTATCTCTAATATCCAACTGCATCTACCCTGGCACAGCTTGAGCCGTTTCATCTCATCCCATCCCTTGTTCCCTGGGAGCAGAGCTCAATCCCGACCTGGCTGAACCCTTCTGTCAGGGAGTTGTGCAGAGCAGGAAGGTCCCCCCTGAGCCTCCTTTGCTCTGAGCCCCTCCTGGCTCCCTCAGCCACTCCTGGTGCTCGAGACCCTTCCCCAGCTCTGCTCCTTTCCCTGGACATGTTCCAGCCTCTCAGTGTCTTTCTTGTCTCTCCAACTCTACATCTTACAGCCCAGGAAGGTGGGAGAAAGAGATGGAAATACATCAATCACTAGAGCTTGGGCAAATGTAGATGCAAAATCTGGGATTTTTTATTCCTTATCTGCTGTCATAACCTCTGCTGGAGGCCCCTTCCAGCATGGTAGAGGTGCATCTGCTCCCTGCAGAGCACCCTGTGGGGCAGATCCTTCCCAAACACTCCGAGATCCAAATGTAAACAGACAATTCCATGGAAAACCCGCAGCTCAGCTCAAGCAGCAGGTCAGGGATGTTGGCTGAAAGGCTGTTTCAGAGCCCAGAGAGAGACCATGCAGCCCAGAGGGTCTCAGCTTCCCTTGTTTGCTCCCGAGGAAGTTGTTTCTTATGGCAATTTGTGCTTCAATAAACGTGAAATAAAATCCATTCTGCCCTTTCCTTGCTGGCGTCATCCCCATTTCCCTCTGTTTATCACATCATATCCATTGCCCCGGCAACCACGGCAGCCCAGGCAGGGATGTTGGTGGCAGGTGGGGCCGGTGCCAGCCCCACACGCCAGCGCGAGGATCCCGCTGTCACACAGGTGTCTCCAGTGGGACACACCACAGGGAGGGAGGGGGGCTGGGAACAAGCCCAGGAGGGGAGAAAACAGCCACAGAAGAGGATGCTCTGGGCAGGAGCAGGTGCTGGCCCCAGGCAGCACCCACGGGAGTGCCTCTGGAAGTGTTTGCCCGTGGGATCTGCAGGTGTGGACATCCACCCCACGGCTGGCTCTGTCTCCGGGATGGACACGGGCAGAAGCCCCAGCTCAGACAGAGTCCGGGAGCACTGTGGTGACTTGCCCCCAGTGCAGGTCCCTCTGTGCGCTCACTCGTGCCCTCGCACCTCGTGAGGCCCATCCTCTGCCTGTGCCTCCCCTGCCCGGTCACCCTCCAGGTTCACCCCTCGCCCCTGCAGTCCGGAGCCCGTTCCCGCTGGATTCCTTCTCTTTCTCCCTGTATCCGTTCGGATTCAGAGCTCGTTGTCCCACCGCTCCCAAGAGAGCCTGCGGACCCCACTGAGGACGGCGCAGCCCGCGGGGCTCCCCCTGCTCCCGGCTTCGCCTCCATCCTGGAAAGGCATTCCCAGAGGAGCGGTAGCCCGGTGCCACGCTCCTCCCGCGGTCTCCGCCTGCCCCCGCGCGGCGGCTCCGGGCACGGACCCGCACCCACGGACAGACCCACGGACAGACCCACGGACGGACCCACGGACAGACCCGCACCCACACTCACAGGGGGAGGGACAGACATCTACCGCGGAGCCGTGCCCAGACACACAGACACACCCGCAGCAGCCTGAGACACACGAGGGTCACCGGGAGGGAAGAGCGATGGGAAGGGTGGGAGGGAAACGCTGAAACACGGGGGGAGATTTACTTGAGAGAGAAGGCTGAGACTGTTCAGAGGGTAGAAAGGGCCTGGCACGGGTTGCCCAGGGAAGCTGTGGCTGCCCCATCCCTGGAGGTGTCCAAGGCCAGGTTGGACAGGGCTTGGAGCAACCTGGGACAGTGGAAGGTGTCCCTTAGCTTAAGCTTCTCGTGCCAATGGGGGTGGGATGGGTCCTTATCTGTGCTGGAAACTGAACCTGCTGGGGGCTCCAGAGGCTGCCTCATCTGGATTGACCCTACAGACAGCTCTCACATCCCCCTGTCCCACACTCTGTGGGCACCAGAACCTCACTGCCACGTCCCCAGGAGGGACACAAGGACTGTCGAGCAGCCAAGGGAGCGGCTGAAAGCCAAGGGAGGGGGTTGAATGCCGGGGTCACCAAGCCTTGTGCAAGGCTCCACTGGCAGAGTCAGAGAATGAGGATTAACCAGCCACAGGGAGTTGCTTCACCTCTTATCAGAGAGCTGCTCTCCCCTCCCCTGCAGTGACTCATGCTCTGCTGAGCCCTTCCCACCCCATCTGGGACGTGTTACAGCCCTGGACCATACTCCCTCTCCCTCTCCATACAGATGGGGATTGTCGTGGAATGTCTGCCTCTTCCTCCTCCTTCTCCTCCTCCTCCTCCTTCTCTCCAGTGTTTCTGCTTCTCAGGTGTCCCCTGCCCAGGTAACACAGCCTGTTCCCTAAGTAGAGCTCCCTTTGGCTTATCCCCAGCTCTGGAGCCAGCCCCAAAGGCTCCCCCTTTCCCAGAAGCTGCTCATGCCCATTTCTGCCTCCTTGGTTTGGCTGCCAATCCCCTCCCAGGCCAGTGTAACTCTGCCCTGCAATGGGAAGGAGGCAGACACCTGGATTCCAGGAAAACAGATCCATTGGTGACGAGCTGCCAGCTGACATTTCTGAGGAGCTGAGCACGCGCCCCTCGGTTGGGTGAGGTTTAATTGAACCGTCTCAGAAGCACACACGTCTTTCAGAGCCGGGGACAGTGGCGACCTGAGCAGGGAGCAGAGCTAAATCAGATGTCAAACACTGATTCCTCCACACATCTCCAGGGACTGACAGCTGGAGTCACTCTCACCATCTGTCTTCCTGCTGCAGCCCCCAGAGAAGACACACTCTGTTAGCTGTTCCTCCAGCTAACAATGGAGACAGCTAGAGAACAAATGCACTCATTTCCAGGCCTATGGATTTTCCATTCAGGGATTTCAGGAACACGCTGCGCTGGGGAACGTGCTCCATTTGTCCCAGTAACAGGACACAGATCCTGCACTTTGCTGTTACAGGGACACCGATGAACTGTCTCTTCCCCATGCACCCTTCGGGCAAGTATGTCTGGGCTTTCTGCTCCTCAGAGGGAGAACTGTCTGAAAGATCGTATTTATGTTCCTCATGCTCTCGTCCTCACCCCAGGCAAGCTTGGAGACCAAAGGGGTTGGCCAGAATCTTGGGACACATGATAAAAGCATTTTGTCTCTAGATAGGACACATCTTCTAGGGAACGAGTCCAGAATTAATAAACCATCTACCAGCAGCCAAGAGCATTGTGTTAACTCAGAAGTAATGAGGTCGTAGTGAATCACCAGGAGTCTGGGACACGAGGGGGGGGAAACCAGCTCGGAAAAACACTGGATTAGACCAAACCTGGATGCAAAGCTGGCTTTTTTCTTCATGCCTGAAATCACTTAATAGCTTGTGTTCCTCTCATTAGAGCTCTATCACAAGCTCCCAGGAAAGCAGAAGGGGAACACCACAGGAACCAACCCAGCCCGTGGGGAAGCAGGAGCTGGTGAGGGGGTGGGGGGCTCAGGCAGGTCTGGCCTCTGCCCCCTGGGAAAGGCGTCCTTGGGGATCCCAGAGCCCTGCCCCGGCCCTGCAGCGACCTGTCCCCACCTGCTGATGCTGCTGTGCCCGATGAACCAGGAGGGAGGGCTGCAGGCTCTGCCAGGGAGCATCCCAGGGAGCAGGAGCAGGAGGCTGAGGCCGCCTTGCTGCCCTCTCCAGTTGTCCCCCTCCACAGCAGCTGTTCCCAAAGGGTTCTTGTTCTTCGGTGGCAGTGCACTCACAAAATGTGGGCAGAGCATCCCTTTCCAGAAGTTTTCCAGGTTACAGCTGGCTGGGGCTTTGGAAAAATGACTCCATGGTGGGGTAACACCCTAATCAGGCTTCTTGCATTAAGAGGGAGCTGCAGTGCGACAAACCCTTCTCCCCAGCTTTGCATATTCATTAATTATGATTTACAGGCTAATCCTGTGCCCCTCCCTGAGCCCTGACAGCCTCAGCACCCACCCATACTTGAATCACCTTTTTCCCTGCAGACTCGGGATTAGACCACCCACAGGAGCGCCAACGCCTCCTCCCACCCCCTGCCCTCGGTGTCTCAGGGGAGCCACCTCCCTCTGAGAGTCACCCAAGGGTGGGGAAAGCAGCTGGGAGCAAACCACAGCTCTGAACATTCCTGTGCGCGGGGGGCTCGGCCTCAAGCCCCAACCGTGGTCCAGCCGGAGCTGGTCTGTGCTGTGCCTCTCCCACTCTTCCCCAGTCCTTCTTCCCATGCTTGTGTTCTGGCAGGTTTTCCGCATCTTCCCCATCCAGTCACTCCAGATGTCTCTTCCTCAGCCCCTGCAGAGGTGCAAGAACGTCTCTTTAGACAGGCACGGTGATGCCTCATCTTCCTCCCGTCCTCCCTGTGGTTCCCCGATCCACATTCCCACTCCCACCCCGAGTATTTAGCGGTGCCATCAGTCCACTAATCCCTTGGGAACTGCCTGCAGCTGGAGCATCATTCCAGGGCTGTGAAAACTCCCAGAGGCTGATGGACAGAGGGTTCCTGCCCTCACTCCTCAGGAAACCACTGCCTTTGTTCTGGAAATGCTCTTGGGCAATGCCAACACGGTGGAGGTTAATCCAGGCTCTTGTGCATGAAAACCAAGCCAGAAGAAGAGACGTATCAGCTCATCAAGCTGCAAGGGACAGCAAACCAAACGAACTCAGGGTTCAGACACGCCCCACTCAGAGCAGTGATATTTAATTCAGCCCTGATTTGCGGATCTGTGCATTCACATCAGCGCTGAAATTACTCTGCTTTCCAACAATGGCAAAACCAGGCTCGGACAGGATGGGAGGGAGCTCATCCTCTCCTGGCAGCTGGGCTCCCTCAGCATTTCACACTAGAGCAGGGAACAATTCTGCAAGCCATGAGCTGAAAAGTGACATATCGCCCTCCTTTGTTTTCTCATCCATCAGCTCAAATTTTCCTCTTCCCTAGTTCCTGGAAGGCTCTCTTTGTAATTAACTTCCCAGGAACAGCGAGCCCCGCCGTGCTGTGAGTTCCTCGGCAGCAGAGGCAGCTGAGCCGGACAATCCATGGGATCTCAATCCATGGGAAGGAACACCCAGCCCGAGCCTGGTGCCGCCCTGGCGCGGAGTCTCCCTGGCTGTGTGGGCACGGATGGGCTGTCCGGAGAGGGCAGGCCCTGAGCACAGCCCGATCCCCGGGGGCTCATCCCACATCAGCCCTGGCGGCTCCCCCATCCCAGGGATTTTGTTCAAACCAGGTGCACTTTTTATTGGTTTTTGTTAAATTAAACATGTGATCCCATATTATCTGACCCAGCTCTGAAGTCTCCCAGGCCCAGGCAAACTCTGCTGCCTCAGCTTTTCATTTCCATGTTTATTTACTGCCTTTCAGATCGCCTGGGCTGCACGGCGCAGCCTCTGATGAATAAATAACCGGTGCCCTTCCAGGCCAGATTGATTAGATGGATTTAATTAACGAGCCCGGGTCCCCTTGAGAACTATCCCAACTAAAATACTGGAACCAGCCAGTGTGTTACAGTGCCAGGACCTATTGATTTACGGGAATATGAACAAGGGATCATTTAGTGACTTCATCGATGCCATAACAAGAGGCTGCGAGGGGCTGGGTCACAGCTGGTTCATCACAGGGACATTGTTCCCTCCCACCGCTCGGCCAAGCAGTGCCTGCGAACACCCACCCAATCCTCCCGAGCAGGGAGCAGGGCAACCAGAGCGGCCGACTCGACCTCGGTGGGGTTGAGCGCACACGGGCGCTGGAAACCGGAGGGAAAAAGGCAAAAAAAGCTTTGCCAGGAATAGGAAGCAGAGCAGGAGCACAGAACCCACGCCGGGCTGGGTTGGGCTGGAGGGAGCTGTGTCAGGGCCCGCCTGAGCCCCGTGTGCCCGGGGCTCAGCAGGGCACAGACAGGGTGTGACGGGGCGCTCAGCCCAGCTGTCCCCTCCCCAGCTCCGCGGCAGCTCCGGCACGCACCGCACCCCGCCCGCCCCCGAGAAGGTGCCGCATGGGCTCGCTAATTAGCCCATTAAATTACTGCCGAAGTAATTGGGACCCGCGCGTTCCCCCTGCCGGTCCCTCCCCGCCAGCCGCGGCACGGGCAGGAGCCGTGACCCGGGACCGGGANCCCGTCCCCCCCCCTGCCCCCGTCCCCGTGCCACCTGCCCGTCCCTGTCCCTGTCCCAGTCCCTGTCCCCACCTGCCCTGGCCCTGTCCCCCGCCGCCTGGCACGGGCGGCTGCCAGGCTCATCGCGGTGACAATCGTCAGGTTTTAATTAGTCTCCAACACGACTCCTGTCACAAACACTCTGCTGGGGGTTGTTTGTTTTAATTTGATCAGGGACGGGCACAGAGAGGGGGAAGGAGGAAGGTAATTAAATTTGACTAAAAATCTTGGAATGCCATTAAAGCGGATGTCCTCATTTGCATAATCCGCTCCCCGCGGCGCCCTAAACTGCCACCAGTTTATTGTGACTTCCCCGAGGTGTTCCACAGCAGCCTGGCGTGGGTGCCCGAGTCCCGGCCAAGGGACAGGGGGACACGGGGCTGCCATGTCCTGCTGGGGACAGGACACCAGGGGCACGGCGACAAAGCAAATGCAGCCAGCTGCGCCTCCAGATCCCAGCCTTGGGAATCCCAGCCAAAGCTGCTGGAGCTGCGGGTTCAGGCCCCTGCACAAGGCCGGCCAAGCAGGAGGTGGTCTAGGGTCAGAGCGGGTGTCTCTCCTCATTTTGTAGCCTTAAACAGCAACTTTTGCCCTTTGGTGCTTCTGTTTCCCTACTTGTGTTTCCCTGCTTAGCAGGAAGAAAATGGTGTTCCCTTGGCTGTCCACGGAGCAATTGTTTGTAATTATTTCTGCTTATTGGCAAGTTGTTACTAATGATGTTTGCTAAAGGTTTGATTATTGTTGCAAACACTGCTTCTGCATCTGGAGTTGGGGCTGGGATGGTGGGGAAGTTTCTGGGAAAAGCAGGTTTTCCAGGGAGGGGTTGTGCTTTATGGAGATATCTCAGTTGGAACCAGAGATTGTGATGCTGTTGGGGTGGGGTTTGTTTGGTGGGGGGGTTGGTTATACTGATAAAATAACAAGTGTAATAAACTCACACCGGGTGACAAACAGGGGCTTGATGAGAGACAGTAAAAATCCTGGATAGTTCAGGAAGAAACATGAAATGCCACCAGCTCCAGGCTGGGCTGCAGGGGCAGCAGCACCTTTGGGAGAGCACCCACGGTGGAAGTGCCTTTTCTAGAGGCACGGAAGGCACAGCGAGAGCAGGGCAGGGCCAGGGCAGCAGGAGCTGCTCGCCTGCCAGCTGTCCTGCAGCACACACAGCTTCAGCAGGTGATGGGACTGTTCCTGCCCTAAGCCTCTCACAGCCCCCAGCAGAAACAGGACGTCCTAAGAATGAATTGCACTTGGGAGCAGCATCCCGTCTGTTGTTACCACAGATGCGCCCTGGGAGTGCCTGGATGCTGCCCCAGCTCTGAGGATGGACCAGCTGGGGGAGGATGGGATCCCCTCCTGCAACCACAGCAAGGGATCTGCGAGGGATATTCCAGATATAAACCCTGGGACTGACACAGTGACTGTCACTAAAACGAGAGCTGGAGCATCCTCTGAGCACCTTCCCCAAATATCCTTCCATCCTGTTTTATAGCTGTGCCATGAAACCATCCCTGCTTCTAAGAAAGGGATCGTCTCCTGCTTCTTTCAGCCTCAGGGTTCTCCCCTTGCCACGAGGACTGTCTGACTTCACTTACCTACAGGATCTGGTCAGATGTGTGCAATCTGTTTCCAGCGTGACTCTGCCTGTGCTCCTTCTTTAACTTTCAAAGTCCCAGTTAAAGCAGTGTTAGCTCCCGTTTGCCCACTTCCATCTCTTTTCTGCCTGAAGGATCTTCTCCTACATCTGAGGACAGAAAAGGAAGGCAGAGCCCAGTGAAGTGCCTCACTGGGAGCTGCAGATGGGCAATCTGTGTTCTGAAGTGGGCTGATCCCTCAGGGCTCCTGCTGGGACCACTCACCATTGCACAGGACACATGGCAGGCCCTTCTCCAAGCTGACTGTGTGATCCCAAGAGCAGCCAAGTCTGTCAGGGTGCCAATGCAATGCTGGCAGGGCCGGGAGCACTGCATGGGTTCACAGCCTTTCTTTCATGTAAAAATGAATGGTTTTGTCCCAAATCTCTGTCAGTGAAACAGGGAGGGTGCCTGAATTCCCATCTTGTCCATGACCAGACAATGTCTGTTCTGCAGGAATGCTGAAATCAGAGTGCCTGTTTGTGTGACTGCCAGGCCGGGCGGGCGGCATGGTCTTCATCCAGAGAGGGGGAAAAAGCACCAGGGAAGCCAGGCCCGAGTGAGAACTGAGGGATCATCCCAGTGGCAAATAAAGCAAAAGGAAAAGCTGGCTTGCTCAAACCCAACATTATTCCAGTGGCAAGGGGCCTGCGTGGCCATGCTGGAGCAGGGGCTGCCTGGGACACGACTGCAGAGCTCTGCCATGGAGGTCACACCTTTGAAATCCTGGGACATAAATCTGTGCCATGAGGTTGCACAAGCCTTCCCCGAGCCCCTCGGGGTCTGTATTGTAACATTTGCTGGGCTGCATGGGGAGGTGTCCAGCAGCCCTACATCATCCCAGGACTGGGAGGAGGTGCAATCCCAGGAGCTGGACGAGGACTGCTGCCAAAGGGTGGGAAATTCTTGGACCACTAACAAAGCTCATGTTGAGAAATACAACCAGAATGTAAAGATGCTGTGGCAGCAGGGGTGGGTGATTGTACTGGGCATGGCTTGCTTGTCCTGGGCTTTCTCTCTCTTCATTAGCATTATAATATTTGTTTTCTATTAATTGCTAAGCTGTTCTTATCTCAACCCACAACGTTGCCCTTTTCTTTCCCATTCTCATCCCCACATGGGGGATGGTGGGAGTGAGTGGCAGTGGTGCTGAGCTGGGGCTAAAAGCCTGATCTGAGTGCAGGAAGAGAAACCAGTTCACTCCTATCCCCTGAGAAAGTTATTCCAGCCCACTGGAAGCCCCCCAGCATGAACATGCAGCTTAAATCCCCTGGGACAAGAGGGTCTCTCCTGGCTGGGGCTGATTTAGGGCAGGGGGAACATTCTGCAGATGGGGGAGGAGCAGGGGAGGCAGGTGTTGTGCAGGTGAGGGGGCCAGGTACACTCCAGGTGCTACCTGTGCACTGAGAGCTGTGGTTGAGCAACACCTTTAAAGATCCTGCTGCCAGGGTTGAGAGAACAGCCCAAGGATCCCAGGGATGGACAAATGGACAGGCTGGACAAGCATCACTCCCGTGCCAGGGATGGCCCACACAGCCAGATGGGATGGCTGCAGCTTCTCTTTGGAAGGAATCATTGTTAATTTTCCCCAGATGCACATTTTCAAGTACCTGTAATGAAAGACAACTGTGCATGTTCCTCCCTGTAATTGGGCTGTTTGCACTCTAAATACAGTACAGCTTCTACCTGACTGGCTAATAAGGAATGATTTTCTCTCCTTTTATCTCTAATTAAGCCAAACTGAGCCCGGCATTGCTGCTCTGCAATCATTTCCCAATGCAGGGGTTTGCTAAGTTGTAGGGATTGGCTTTTATAAGGTTCTAAAAGATTAATCTGTAACAATGTGCAGGGAAAAAAACATAAATCTCTGTTAATGAAACTTGGGGGATTTCAGTAAGAAATTGATTTTAAATGTTAGTGCCTGCAAAGCAGGGGTTGGAGTAAAACACTCTTGGACTGAGCAGTGCTGAGCAGAGGCAGATTTGGGAGCGTGGCTGGGGTGAGCCCAGAAGCCCTGGGATGGCTCCAGCCAGCTTTGCAGAAGCTTTGGGGTGTTATTTAGTGTCTGCACCCAGCACAGCACTGTGCAGAGAGGTGGGGAACCTCTTCATTCAATCCGCTGGGGACTTGGGACCCAGGGATTGGGACAGTGTGAGGAGGACAGGGTGCCCTGTGGGAGTGGGGATCCCTGAGAACGCACACCCCTCCGCCAGCGGGGTGCCTGGGTGGCTCTGTGGAGTGCTGCCATCCTGCTGGGGCCCTGGCAGATGAGATGCCAGCTCAGCCTCCATCCCAGGATGGGGAGGGTACCCTCTGCATCCCAGTGCTGGAGCCCCAGCCATGGGTGGATTTGGGATGAGCCAGGGCTGCCCCTATGTCTCTGCCCATTAGTGCTAAAAGCCAGAGCAGTCCTGCTGCTAGCAATCCTACACTTTAGCCAAGCTCAGAGAGGAATTTCTTCCTCTCCAGGCTTTAATCTTGCCGCCTTCATCACCATCATCTTCATCTAGTCCAGCATGTTCCACCCCATTCCCATCACTACCAAAACAGCTGCAAGAGGTGTCTGCTCCAGGGAATGCAACAGCAAAGTTGTGTTTTTTCATCAGCATCACTGATGCTGGATGCTCATCCTCCTCTTCCTCCAGGTGCAGGTGGCAATACCAGGAGAACTCCAAACCCTGGCAAGGCCCTGGAGCACAGCTGGCTGTGGAAAATGCTGGGTTTGAGTCTCTTCACCCACACAAGGGCTGCCCCAAGGCCACACATTGCTCAGCATTGGGCTGCTCCGGTGCTGGAGAAGCCCTGAACACTGAGGTTTCCTCATCAGCCAGAAGATCTTGTTAGTACTTTATTAACTGCATGGATGGGAAGAGCAGCCCCGATCCAAGTCAAACAACTGCTGCAGCTTCATATGATACAAAACAAAAGTCCCTTAAATACAAAATACCCAGTTCTAAGTGAGCATCACCTGGTGCTGAGCTCTGCCACCAGAGTTATATATTAATATTCCACCTGTACAAGTATTTATAGATAGAAAAAAAGAAACACTTAAAAAAATATCAGGAGAAAATTCACTCCCCCACATGTTAGTTTTTTATATATATATATAAAATACATATATATAAAAACACAGACTAGAGGCTGATTTGTGCTTTTCTTATCACCAAAAGACAGACAGACAGACAGTTCTGGCCAAACTGACACTGGGGGTCCCCAGTTCATGGATCGTGTTGCCTTCCAGTTGGAACGACGTCTGGGAATTTGGGTCCCTGCTTGCATGGAGAAACCAGGTCGTCTTCTGGGTGCTGGCAGCTTTGGTGAACAGTTCCTTCACGAAGGGAAGGAAGGAAGGGGTGGAAAAGGGAACGATGTCTCTGCAGGCAGCGGGTGAGCATGGGCCGTGTGGAGCTGCCCAAAGAGGGGCGAATCCCAAACAACTGCCCCTCCTGCCATCCCTGCACTCTCCGGGTACAGCCCTCAACACGGAACGCAGCACAGAGGGGGAGCTGGCCCGGGGGGGGTCTCTCCCCGCCTCGAAGCCTCTTTCCAGGCACTGCCCCTTCCCACTGGGGCGCCGCTGCTCCGGGGCTCCAGCAATGTCCTGACCCGTGCAGGTAACGGGGCGGCTGTTTGAGGGACGGCCTTGGCTTGGAACGTGGTACATCCACCCCTCCTTCCTCTCAGCAGCACTCAGTGCACAGAAGGCTTTTAGCCAAGGAAGAGCAAGGCACAGGGCTGCTTCTTCCATGAATCCAGCACCAGTGCTGCAACAGGCTCCATCTGCCCCTCGGCGGGGGCTGGCACTTGAGCTGTGCCTACGTATCTATAGGCAGCTCCCTCCTCCCAGAACAGCAGCCTCCTCCCCTACCACACCGTGACTCCCTGGCTGTCCCCACCGGGTGACACCGCACACACAATCCCCGCCCTCACTGCCCACCCTCCACTTCCCCACCCCGCACTGCGACCTGCGGACACGGCCCCATGGACACGGCCCCATTTCCCCGCTCGCTCCACGCTCCTTCGCCCCTGCGGTCACTCCTGGCTTGTGGGGGGGGGGCCCAGCTCCTGCCACAGGCTGCATTCAGGGGTCACCCCGTGGCCACTCTTTCCCTCTGGCTCCCCTGCCTGTCCTGCAGGAGACACCACGGCTTCCCCTCTGTGGCCACCCTGCCCCGCAGCGCCCGGGCCGTGGGACGGGACCACCCAGCCCGGGGTGAAAGGACGTTTATAATTATGTGCCTCTGTCTCCCCTCCACGGGCACTGCACCACACCGTGCTTCCTGCTGAGAGCCCCAGTCCGGATCCACTGGCAAGTCCACGTCTGAAAGGACAGAGCATCTTCCTGGCGCCTCAAATCTTTGTCTCAGGGCCGTTGGGACTCAGGGCTGGGAAGGAGTCTCGGATCCTCACCAGCTCCATGGCACAGAGGTGGCCAAAAACCCTGTTATACCACTCGGGAGACCGGCCCCTGGAGAAGGGAAGAGGCAGGAGGGGGTGAGTGGGCAGGAGAGACGCTGGCAGTATCATCACAGCACATCCTGCCACTCCTCCTCCCCGCAGGGTCCCCCCGTTACCTGAGGTCAGCCCTGCAGATGTGGGTCACCCGGGAGCGGCCCATGGCGCTGGGCTCGATGAGGTACTGGGACGTCAGCACGATGGCCTTGACACCTCCCTCCACCGGCACCTTGTCGTGCTCCACCGAGAGCGAGCTGAGCAGGCAGGCTCCCCGCGGCAGGTCCGTGCGCCAGCGCCTGGGACAGAGCAGGAGTCACTCTCTGCGCGCCCACCGCGGGCTCGGACAGCGGGGGACCCCACGCAGCGCGGCAAGGAGCAGCAGAGGGGATGCAGCAAAGCGAGCCCAAACCCGCCGCGGGCCCCGGCCGCCCTCACCGCAGCACCATGCAGTCCCTGCGCGGGTGCGGGGCCATGCTGTCCGTCACGTAGTGGTACACCTCCATGTCCTTGTCCAGCGCCTCCACCACCCTGCTCTGCAGCAGGTCCTCGTCCCACAGGTGACGCTCCCGCAGCACCCGGTGCAGCACCGTGGCGGGAGGGGCCTCGACATCCGTGGACACCTTCCACAGGCGCAGAGGGTGCCCATCCCCAACCTGAGGGGACGAGGTGAGGGTCACACAGACTGTCCCACAGGCCCCCCAGTGCTACCCCCTGAGCAGCTTCACTGAGGACTTCCAGTGCCATAGAGCAGCACGGTCCCATCTGCTGGCTGTGGGGATGGGGTGGGACCTGCTCTCGCTGCTGGAGAGGTCACCCCATACACGTTTCCCTCAAGCCCCTCCACACAGTGGCATTTACCTTTTTGCAGGACAGCTCCGTGTTCAGAGGCCCAGGCGTGCTCAGCCACCCCTTGAATTTCTCTGACGACTCTTTGAGCAGGTTCTGGACACTCTGCTCGAAGTAGGAGTGTAAATCCCTGCTCTCCCCCTGGCACACCAAGTCAGCCAGGGGGTGGGGATAAGCATCTGCAGCCATATAGGAGCTGCTCAGCTGCAGCAAGATGTCATGGGAGACCTGCAAGCCAAAAGCACACAGAGATATTCAGTGAGGCAGAGAGATACTGTGGGGACCTTGTGCGTGGTCCTGGACCGACAAGAGAACCTTAACTCATTCCCCAGGGAGTGGGGAAGATAGACATACAGCCTGCACCACCTCCTGCTGCCACCCACCTGGAAGAGCTTCTTGCAGTCGGTGATCATGTGGGAGAGCCCCTGCGTCGCGGCCATGTTCTCACTGAGGTCCTTCTGGTCTGGCTTCCCCATGGTGCCCTTCTTGTGTATGGCCCTGCAGGGGATCAGGCAGTGCTGGCACCGGTGGGCACCTCTAGACCCCCATGGCTCTCATCTGTGTCACAGAGCAGAGCCCCCCGTGTCTCCCCATTCCCTGCTGGCCCACTCCCACAGCAGGCAGGGAAGGGCCACCGGGGAGCAGGGGTTCAGCCAGCCCTTACCTGGGCGATGTGCTTTCCTTCTTGGACACGTTGAGGTGGAAGATGGAGGGGGCCAGGCACACAGCCAGGTTCCCGGCCGTCATCTGGTTCTCCTCAGCCGAGGCGATGTCGCTCAGGAAGTAGAGCAGGGTCTGCAGCACCTCCCGGTTCTCGTCGGGCATGAGGATGATGGCGGCCTGCACCGCCTGCAGCCGCTGCTCCTTGGACACGACTGCAGGCACGGGGCAGCGTCAGCGGGGCGTCCCCACCACCCAAAGAGAGGGACCCCTCCTCCCCGAAGCCCCCGAGGCGCCCTGGCCCGGCGCTTACATTGGTAGATCTGCAGGAAGGTGTCGGTCAGCTTGCTGGTGAAGATGGGCTCGGGCAGGTCGCGGAAGTATTGCTTCAGCAGGTCGGCCACGTCGTACGCAGACTGCCCCGAGTAGTTGACGTTGTCGGGGCTGGTCTCGTTCATGTGCCGGAGCGCCTGGATCCGGGACTTCACCCCAGACTTGCGGAAAATCCCAACCTGCCGGGGCAGAGCAGGGAGTGAGCGGGCGCTGGCCTGGGTGGGCACCTGAGGGACGGGCTAAGACACTCCCTCCCCAAAGGGATTTATCATCCCCGAACCCAGAGGAGACAACACTGAGTGAGGGATGGCCCAGGGGTGCTGCTGGGCTCCCACAGACAATCCCACCCTCCCACTTCAGCACACACCACAGGAGGTGAAAAACAGGAGGTTTTTTTCCCCCCCCAAATCCCAGTGCTGCTGCCCAGCAGCCTCACCTGGTCCAGGCACTGGCTGCGCAGGTAGCGCATGGCCTGCTGGATGCTCTGGGGCAGGGGCTGCCCCGTCCGCTGCACGTTGACAATGGGGGGCACCCCAAAAACCATCTTGTCCCTGTAGTCAGGGACTTTACTCCGTTTCATGAACTTGGGGACAGTCCTGCAGAGTGGGACAGAGAGACATCAGTGCAATGACCAGTGCCCTCAGCATCTCCTCACAGAAAGGACGGGACCCTGGGAACACACACACACACACACACATATTTCTGCAGTATTTGGAATACAAGCAAGGCAGCTTCCCAGCAGGAATGGCAGCACCTTTTATTAAGCTAAAAATATTTTGATACTTGGCTATGAAAAACACTGTCCCACTCTTACACACATGCAGCACTCTCAATGCTCCACAAACACCTGCAGCCCCTACAGTGGCAGATGATGCCAAGAGCCCCCCTGGGAGGCAGGATGATGCCAAGAGCCTGCAGCTCAGCTCTGGCTAACACTTGCCAGAGCAGACATCCCTTGGTTTAGCTTTTCCCCCTCCACACCCCAAAGCTGCCCCAGGCTGGGGGCACAGCACGAGCTGCTGTGGGTCCCATCCTGGCCCCCCTCGCCCCAGCTCACCACGTCCAGGCCTGCTTGTGGGGCACGGAGTACTTCTCCATGATGGCTGTGAGCCGCAGCAGGGAGCACTTCTGGAGCAGGTTGAGCTGGGCCGATGACTGGCGGTTGATCTCCAGCGAGGCCGAGTTCAGGCTGGGCCGGTGCGAGTTCTGGAAGCTGTGCCATCGCAGCTTTCTGGGGACACACGGGACATTCCCAGCTAAGGAAACCCCCACTGCTCTCCACTCCTTCATGGTGACTGCCACATCACCCTCCGGCACCAGCCGAACTGGGTGAGGAAAGCCACAGAACCCGGCAACAGCCGTAGCTCTCCTGGGGAAAGCTCCAGGGAATACGTCCCTAGGGGAGGCACGTATCCCCTGCGTTTATGCTTGTTATTAGCTAATGCAAAACCTTTTAATCACGGTCTATGCCGGCAGACGGGGCCGGCAGCAGTGGCAGTGGTGTCCTGCAGCCACCAGAGCGCACCAGCGCCCCGCGCTGCGCTCCCCTGCCCAGCACTGCCCTCCCTCCTCCTCCTGCCTCCCGGGAAGGGACGGCCACGCAGCCCCCGAGCACAGCACGGGACCGGGCGCTGCTCCCCAGACCCACGGGCTGCGCATCCCTCCGCGCTGCAGCAGCCCAGCCCCCGGGAGGGCTCACGGCCAGCCTGGATGGGGCTTGGAGCAATACGGTCTAGTGGAACGTGTCTCTGTCCATAGCAGGGGGCGTGGAACGAGATNGCACTGCCCTCCCTCCTCCTCCTGCCTCCCGGGAAGGGACGGCCACGCAGCCCCCGAGCACAGCACGGGACCGGGCGCTGCTCCCCAGACCCACGGGCTGCGCATCCCTCCGCGCTGCAGCAGCCCAGCCCCCGGGAGGGCTCACGGCCAGCCTGGATGGGGCTTGGAGCAATACGGTCTCTATGGTCCCTTCCCACCCAAACCACCTCGGGATTCGGTGATACCTGCAGGGTCTTGTGAGTGACGCTCCCACCCCCGAATCCCGGCGCTCGCGTGTCTCGATCTCTTCAGCCTCGTTGAGCGAGTTCCCAGTGCTATCGAAGTCACTGGCAGAGGTGCCGACATCCGACATGGACCGCTCCTCGAAATGCAGGTTGGAGGGTTCCCCTCCCGAGTCCGACTCCTCGTCCTCATCCTCCTCTTCCTCGCCCCCTTCCTCCCCATCCAGGCCAGGCGAGACGGCTTTACACCACAGCTCCACCTTCTGCTGCAGCACCCACATGTCACGCAGGACGTCGTCGAGGTTCTCGTAGGTGACCTCGCCGTCCTTGCAGAAATCCTCGCCGCTGCCGGACTCCGGCACGTTGTCGTAGACGCTGACACGGCTGCCCAGGGAGCTGCAGGAGCCCCGGCGCCGGCGGGCAAAGCCCCTCGGGGAGGACGAGCCCTCCACGCTGCTGCTGCTGCCGCCCCCGCCCAGCTGCACGGCCACGCTCCCCGCGGCCCAGCGGGTCCGGGAGCTGCCGGCCAGGGGACACAAGCTCTCGATGGAGAGAGACCTGGGGAAGGTGCCGGGCTTGTGGTCGCAGGGGATATAGACCAGGCAGTCGCCATGGCGAGCCCGGCGCTGGCACTCGGCAGCAGCCCAGGCACCGCCGGCGGCAGCGGCCGCGTCGTAGTCCTGCAGGTAGAGCGCACTGCGTTTGGGGTCAGAGCTCCCCTTGGTGCCCCCGGGGCCGAGCAGCCGGTTAGTCCTGTATGATACCGAGAAGAAGTGTTTTTTGCTGTGGAAAGAGGCAGGTATCCCTCTTTTAGAGGAGTTGGTCCTGATGGCCTCAAGGTCCCCATTACTCTGCAGAGAGCCCCATCCTGGTGGGAGAGTGGCGCTGCTGTGTGGAGCCACCCTCCTGTCTGGGATGGGTTTCTCCTTGTCCTTCCTCCGCAGGGACTCGATCCGCTTCAGGAAGCTGCGGGACCGTCGCTTCTTCAGCTTCTCCTTAGAGCCCTCTCCCTGGCCCGAGGGCTGCTCCGGCGCAGAACCCTCGCTCTGGCTGCAGCTGGAGGTGTTGGCAGTGGCACAGACGGGGGACGGGGGCTCGGACAGCAGGGCCGCAGTGCCCAGCGTGCCGCCCGTGCCACCCACGCTGCCCACACTGCCCGTGCTGTGCAGGGACGCGGCCTCGGGGTTGGTGCTGAGGTCCGTGAGGACGCTCTCACGGCTGGACACCGGGCGCACGGTGCAGCTCAGGGCCTCCGAGCCCTGCGACAGGACATCGGTGGACCCCACCCGGGACCACCTCTTGCTGTCCCTCTGGAAGTCCCACCGGCTGCTGATGGCACACGGCTCCTCCTCCTCAGAGTCTTCATTCTGTGGGCGGTGGAGAACAGGGGATGATCAAGCAGTGTGAGCCGGGGAGGGTCAGCACATCCCTCCACCTCAGAGGGGCACAGCCACAGCATGGCCCCAGGTGGGAGGAGAGTAGCAAGTTCACCCCCTTAAACCAGCTCAGGACCCCTTTGGCTGTGGAGGCCTCCAGGAGCCACTCCATGCTCCCAGAGCTCACCAGGACACTGCTCCACCATTGAGCACATGATCCCCTGCACCCCTCAGCCCCTCACCTGCCTCAGGCACCCAGGACTCACCTGTTTACGCTGAAAGTGAACATCCAGCTTCATGGAGGCACAAGTGTTCAGGGTCATCAGCCTCCTGCAAGAAACAGAGTGCCTTTACCAAGGTGCCAGCCCTGCTGTGGTCACAGGGATGGCTTTGGCTTCTTTTGATTTTCCTGCCTTAGAGCCCAGCCAAGGTGCAAGCAGGCACCCTACTAAGCCCACCGCCCCATCAGCCTGGGCCACTGCCCTTGCCTGTGGCACATCCCTGTGCTGATTCCATGTGCAGGGGCACAAGGGAGAGTTACCTGCACAGGGATTTGAGGGAATCCTGGTCCAGGAAGCTGTGGTCCTTCTTCACAGTACTGATATCAAGAGGGAATGACGACTCTGGGGAGGGAAGTGACATCAGTGGCAGACCCCAAGCCAGCTGCTCCATCAGGGACAGAGAGCAACAGTGGGCATGGGAAGAGGAGGAGAAACCCAAGGGCCTGGAGATGTCCTGGAAATGCTGTGTGCCCAGGGTCCCTGGGCAGGGCTCTTCCCAGATACGTTTAGGGGAGGGTGAAAGGGTGCCCAAGGGCCTCCATTCATTTCCATGGCCATCCCTGTGCTGGGATCATGCATGTAGGACCTGGACCCTCAGCCCCAAGGGTCTCAACCCATCATTTCATCAAGCCAGGGAGTGTGATCACCGCAGGAAGGGAAACAGAGGGAGACACTTGGAGGATGTGGGAAGCTCTGTGCACGGAGGCTGGAGAAGGGTTGGCTCATTCACAGACTGCAGCACCGCTCCTCGCTGCCCAGCTGCGAGCCCTGTCCGGGGTCAGCGCTGGGGCTGGGCGTCCCGGCAGGAACTCAGCCTGGCCTTGCACGTGGGGCCTGCCCCCCAAAATAGGCCCTGGCAGCGAGCAGGCTGCTCATAAAGCTCCCAGCTCAGCGGGGAGCTGGTGCTGCGGGGGGCGGGGGAAGTGCCCGGCCGA
>VWZN01020005.1:33444-48766 GCA_013396955.1 Regulus satrapa | reverse complement strand
GTGGCTGCGGCCGCTTCCCGCTATTGTCCGGCCGGCTGCAGCCGCCGCTCCTCGCACCAGCCGGGACCGGGATCCCACCCCGGCCTCCAAGTAACACAGCAGAGCCCGAGGCAAGAGCCACCACCACAGCCACCCTGCCACCGCCCTGGGCGCCTGGCACAGGAGCTGGGAGCAGGAATGCCAGCAGGGAATGCCCCGTGCTCGGGGAGACACAGGGACGTGGTCGGCTCCAGGCAGGGCTCGCTGAGTGCTCAGGAAGGACAGGCTGGAGCCGGGCAGGGGTTGTGGGAGTGGGGAGGGATGGAAGGAGGGAGAACATTCGCGCTCTCCACGTTGTTTACGCTGGCGGTCCCTAGGCTCCCACCTATGGCAAACATTCCCTGAACCTCATCAGAGCTGATGGCTCTCCAAAACCTGGCTGCCCTTGGCCAAAGCAGCCGCCCCAAGATTCCTCAGAGCCCTGCCCGAAGGGGAAAAGTTCAGGAATGCAGGGAAGTTAACTGGCTGGTTCTCCAGGCCGTGGCCAAGGGCTCAAAGTGCTACACACAATCATATAATCAGTGAACAACACCTCCTCTCCCTGGAGCTGTGGACGCTGTCCCTGCAGCCCCCCTTGGAATCTGGAGGAGATACAGGCTCTGAGCAGGTGCAGAGCGGGGCCAGTGGCAGGAGGCAGCTCTCACCTTCGTACAGCTGGGCATACTGGGGGAACCCCGCTGCCCGGAGCCAGTCGCACGCTTTCTTGGCTTCGATTTCTGAAAGAAAGCAAAGAACCAGCCTGAGCACCCCGCCAGCAGCAGCAGCAGCACCCCGAGAATGCAGGCCACTCCCCTCAGAGCCCTGACACCAAGCCCGTGTTCCATGCACAAACCAGAGGAGATGCACGGCTGCAGAGCCAGGGGTCCCCCCAGCAGCGGGCTCCTGGGCAGACATAGCTCAGCTGCAGCTCTCTGCCAGCACTGGGCAAAGAGCAGGAGGTGACAGCGATGCCACCTGAATGACAGAGCTGCAAGATGATGTTTTAACCTTCTGATGAAACGTTTTGTTTCTGAACCCACTAAACCAAACACAGCTCTTGGCCAGGCGGGAGAAAGAAGATCTTCCTTTGCAACCATGAGTTCAGAGCTCGTCAAAGCTCAGGGCTGATCACTTCTGCAAACATCCCTGAGCAAAGGCTGCCAAAGAAGCCCTTCCTCCCCACCTCCTTCCCACCACCCAGCCCTCCCCACCTCTTCTTTCAAGCTGATGTTCGTCCCAGTGGGCACCAGATCCCCGGTGGGGTTCCCACCCCTCACCCAGCGATCAGCCATCGCTCAGATGAGCCCATTCAGCAGCCAGCAGTATTTCCTGGGAAATTCCTCCAGTTTAGAGAACTTGAGGGAAAACAGCCCAGGGCTCCCGCAGCCACAGCAAGTCATTGCCAAGTGTCAGCACCCATCGGCCCCGTGACATTTCTGCTGCTGAGGGTGACAACATTTGACCTCAAGGGTAGAAAATGCCTTGGCAGCCTCAGGGTCTGGTCTGTCTCTCCTGCAGGCACCACCCAGCACAGAGTGGGCTGAGGCAGCGCCCAGCCAGACCCACCCAGCACTGGAATACCCTGACTCCATCCCCATCCGCCCACTGCCTCGGCCCAGAGCTCTGGCTACAGTTTGCTTTCCCAATTCCAAACTTACAGAAGCGATAAAAAAAGCTCAAAATAAGCAGCTCAATTCAGGACAGGACTAAGCCAAAACCCCGGACCCAAATACTTGGCAAGTTTTAGGAAGAACTTTTGGAATGAGCATCTGGATCTGGGTCCAAACCACACAGCTGTCATTAATCGTGCCATGAGTCCCGCCAAAACCCAGAGCTGACCCTTCCTGCCCCCAACAGGGCTCAGACCCAGCAATCCCAGTGGAGAACTCAACCCTGGAGCTGTCCCGGATCAGCTGGTCCATGGGGAGCACCACATCCCTTCCAAAGAACCCAACACCCCATGGGGAAGGCACCCCATGGCTGCATCTGCCCAGCAGGAGGGCACCAAGACCAGTGGCCCCTGGGAGCGCTCCTTGGCCATGCCAACCTTGGAAGCAGATCCCTCCCACTCTCCTGGGCTGGTCAGGACCCAGGGACAGGCATTTCCCACAACAGACCTGCCAGTTCCCACTCCGCTGCCCCTTCCCTCCCAATGCAAACTCCACGGGGCCAATCCCAGCCACGAGCACCAACACCCACCTGTGCCGTGGATCCCGCCCCAGGGCTGGGGCTGGCGGAGGGCAGCAGGAGCAGGGCCGTGGCTGAGCTTACCCCTGCCCACAGCGGGGCTCAGCTGGTACCAGAGCATGGCCGGGCACCGAGTGCGGCCACGCTGGAGCCTGGTGACCCCCAGCGCGGCCGCGGCCACCCCAGCAGGCCGGGAGCAGCCGGGAGGGCCCAGGGCTGCAGCAGGATGCTCTGTGCAGGACTGGGCTCAGCCCCCCCACCATCGTGGTGGAAATGCGGAGTCAGAGCACGACATTTCCTTCCCTCCGCCGCCTCCCCCACGCACGCCAGGGCCCCGAGCCTCCACCTCTCCTCTCCTCTCTGGGAGCCAAGTCCCAGGCTCTGCCTGCTCTGGCAAGTCCTGCATCACCCCAGAGCCCCTCGAACAGCAAGAAGCCCCCTAGAGCAGAGGGGGCTTTGACCGGCCCAGGCTGAGCCCTCCTCATGTAGGAGTGCTGTCACAGAAAATGTTTCCAAGTGTCCTGTCCCAGAGGGAGCCAGCAGCCAGCTTCCTCCTCTTCCCGCCCTTCCCATGGACGTGCTTTCCCAGGGAAGTGCAGGAAAGGCCGGGCAGGCGAGCACTCCTGCCGTGGGGCATGGCCGGATGCTGGGCACAGGGTCACTCATTCCAGCCGTGTTCCCAGCCCTCCCTGTCACCTCTCAGGAGCCTCACTGCCGGGCAGGGTGATCCCAACCCATATTCCTGGCTGCAGCCTCCACCGGGAATCCGGCCTGAGCCCCGGGATTGCTGCCTGGAGACCCTCCACCCTCCACCCAGCTCAGCCTGAGCCCCAGGCAGCAGCGACAGAGACGCATTCCCAACATCTCCAGATGCCAGGATTCTCCACTGTCTAATACAGGCTCATCAAGCACTATGCCCACCCTCAGCAGGGCACAAAGTGGGTTCCTGCCTCCACTGGTCAGAAAAGAATTTCCAGGAGCTTACAGCAACTCAATATCTTCGAGATGTGTGGTTTAAACGGTGCCGAAATCGTCGCGCTCCAGCTGCATGGCAGGAGGAGCAGGCACAGGCTACAGGCATCTGCATCCCTGAGAAACAAGGGGATAAATCCCCCCAGCTTCCTGACTGCAGGCAGGGAGGGCAGACCAGCAGCCCCATTACTTTTCATGCTCCAGAGAAGCTCTCCATGAGAGATGAGCCCTCAGGAAATGCCTGGACAACCCTACAGGGGAAACCAGCACCAACACCTTCAGTGGGAAAAGCTCCCAATGCTGCACAATCCTATGAGGAACCAGAGAATCCTCCCCCGGCAAAGCCTCTGCCCTTGTCCAGCAGCTGTTGAGGCAGGATGGAGTTTCCCAAGGAAAAGGTATCCACAGTAGCTCTCCCATCCCCTACACCCAGCAAGGGGCAGAGACTGTAACCCAAGTGCCACCACGGTCTATCAGAAATGCTCCAAGTGGGTCCAGCCCCCCCAGCCTTGTCCCCCCAACACCTTCAGGAAGGGGTGGAAATCAAAAACAAAGGAAGAGGGTCCCGTTGAAGAAAGAGATGAAGACCAGCACCAAAGTGGAAAAAAAAAAAAGGACAAAATTCCCCAATCCCCTTCCTACAGTCCCAGCACTGTGGCATTCCCCTGGGGCAACCCACTGGTGGCTCCAGCAGGAATGGCTCCTGGCTGTGGGGTGTCTGATAGCTCTGTCTCAAGTGCTTTTGGTGCTCCATCTACCTCACCCTGGCCTGGAACAGGTGTGGACAGGGAAAAACCCAGGACATTTCATAAAAGCCCTAAAATGAGCAACCTGGAACACTGGAGGCCAGCAGAATTACAGGCAGGAAAGCCACTTCCCAGAACCCCAGCTCTACACTTTCACTTTAACAATCAAAACTGACAAGAAGTCCCAGGCCAGGCTCTCAGCTTCCCACAGCAAGGTTCCAAATCCCCATAAAACATCCCACACAGCCAATTACTGTGTGAGGAGAAAACCCCGCCACAAAAATCGCTCACACGTTACCTCATGGAAAGCTGGAAGCAGCTGCCTGGCTGGCACTGCGGGGGAAGCTTCAACCCCACCACCAAACGGAGAAAAATGCTCTTTTTTTTCTTTCTTTTTGGTGTGATTTTTTTTTTCCATCCTGCCTGAAAGTAAAACTGCCTACAGCAGTAGGGACTTTCCTTCGCAGCTCTAAGCAGAAGTTTCTTGCCTGCTTTCTACAGGAACAACAGAAAGTCCCAACACCTCTTCCTGAAGCAGGGGGATGTGCCTTCTCTGCTTGGGAGCATGGGGAGCTGGAGCAGGTGCCCCATGGGACAGCTGTATCCTACTCACGCCGAAGGG
Source organism: Regulus satrapa (assembly GCA_013396955.1). Classification (NCBI taxonomy): domain Eukaryota; kingdom Metazoa; phylum Chordata; class Aves; order Passeriformes; family Regulidae; genus Regulus; species Regulus satrapa. Next base: position 44,221 of record VWZN01020005.1, on the reverse strand, counting down.
GACAGAGGGACTGACTCTGCCTGGATAAATCCGAGCTGCCTTCCTGAACAGGGCATCGCTCCCACAGCAGCCAAGGGACAACCCCAGACCCTCCCAGTGGGCTCTGGAGGATGTGTCTCCCACACTGGGCAAGGCTGGGGCTCACTGGGGCAGGAGGCACACAGAGCTCCACAGCCACGGGCACCTCCCGCTCCCTGCTCCAGCAAAGTGCAGAGATTTTGGAGCTGCCAGCACAGACATGGACAGGGCACATGGACAGGAATGAGGAATGCTCTTGGATGTTCTCCCGGACACGGCGCGTTTCCATAATTAACCTGCACACAGTAAATAGGTCTCATAAGCTTTGGGAACTGCTCCTTGCTACGTCACCGACCAGGAATTGCTCAAATGCTTCCTTCACCTCCAGCCCTGAAATGTCTGCTCCAAGGGCATGGCTCCCTGGGGATGGCACCTGGCAGGGGGGGTGGCAGCAGAGCCCTCTGCCATCCAGCTCTGTCTCACATAGCTGCTGGGAACATAAACACGAGGGACATCCAGGGATAGAAATTATCCTAGAGGTTGCACAGGAATTGACGGAGGGTGTCTGTGAGCACCGACTGGTACAACCCAAACGGGAACTCCTCTGGCCACCATAGGGCAGGGAGACTGTAGCTGTTGGGTGTCTGGATCAGATCTGGATCATAATCCCTGCAGACTGGGCACCGAGACCCCCAGCAGCACCACCAGAGCCCCCCAGCGCAGTCCCCGCCCCATCCCTCAGCTGGGCTCCAGGGCTGTCGTGACCGCCCTTATCAGCTGCATGTGGCAGCTCCCATTTCCTCCCCTCAAATGAGCCCAACAGCAGCCTCGGGTCTGTTCTGAAAGCTCAACCAGCCCCTTGCACCCTCAGTGTGCAGAGCTTTGTGCTGCACAGCACGGGAACGCGGCCGCCAGGAATCCCAGGTGAGGCTGCAGCCCCTGTGCACCCAAAGCAGCTCGCAGGCTGGCACCCGGGAGAGGAGCTGGGCACAGCCTGCACAGAGAACACCTCTGCTTCCACGAACATCACTGAGAGCCACCTACACTCAGGTTGGCAGCCAGTGCTGTCTTTAATAAAGATGAGAAGGAAGCACTGAAGCAGACACATTAGCCACACCAAAATGGCGCGCAGGATCGTGGAATCACGGAACAGTTTAAGCTGGGAAAGCCCTTTCAGACCATCGAGTCCAGCACTGCCAAGGCCACCACTAACCCAAAGAAGCTTTGGGAGCTTCTTCAAGCACCTTGAAAGTTTGTAGGACCCTCATAATCATCCAAGGCCTTCTTCACACCAAAACATCTTTGCAGACCCCCACCAGGCAGGGTTGAAGAGGAGACAGCCATGCCCAGGGGCATGGGATGCACCAGGAGGGAAGGAGCAGAGGACTCTGGGACACACCCAGAGGGATATTTGGCAATTGGAGACCAATTGTGCGGTGGCTGAGACCAAGTCACTGTCCCCTGGCACTGCTGTGATGGCTCCGGGAGTGTCCTACAGCGCATTACTGATCCCTGCTCCCCTAGGCAGCTCCCCAGAGTCCTGCAGCCTCTCTGGCCTACAGGACACCTCCAGAGTGCTCGGGAGCAGGAGCTCTGCGGCAGCTCGGGGGTTACACATCCCACTGCTCGGGCTGCAGCTGCAGAGCAGATGTCTGGGGGGAACGAGGGATGGAAAAAGAGAGGAACAGAAACAAAGGGCCAGGAAGGTGAGGACCCTGATCCATCCCTGCCTCCACCACCTGCATTTCTGCAGCTGCTCTGACCCCAGAGGAACAACAGGGAGGGCAGGACCGTCCCAGTGTGCTGGGAGCACACAGCAGCAGCCCCGCATGTCTGAGGGGGAAGCACAGCATAAACCTGGGCTTCCATCTCTGAAAAGGCAATGGCAAAGCAAGCTCAGAGCAGAGTCTCCAGCACCACCCCACCCTGTGCACCACCCCAGGAAGGTCTAGCAGTGCCAGCAGAGCCACCAGCCACCTCTGTCACATCTAGGCTTGGGGTGAAGTTTCTTCCTTCTCTTTGGTGTTTGCTGAAGCCAGAAAGAAAAATCCAGAAGAGAATCCCAGAATACTTTGGGTTGGAAGAGACCTTAGAGATGATCTAATTCTAGCCCTCTGCCACAGGCAGGGACACCTTCTACTACCCCAGGTTGCTCCAAGCCCTGTCCAACACTTTGAGGCATCCACAAGGAGCAGGATGAAAACAGCTACTCGGGTGCTGAAGAAAATTAATCCATCTCGCCCGTCCTGTAGCCCACCCTTTCTAAAACCGCCCCGTTTTCCTGTTGGCCGTCCCCTGGATCTCACACGCCCTTTGTTTGGACAAGCAGACGCCGCTGCCCCGAGGGCAGCCAGCCGTGCCAGAGCCTTGGGCACAGCACCCACCACCCACCACAGGTACCAGCCAGGCTGCACCTCCCAAAGAGGAGCCATCGCATCTCACGTTTCTTTACACGGACAACAGCAAAAGTCCAGTTTTCACCACCTGGAAGAGCATTAAACCCAGCGTGGACTGAGGTCAACGTCCGGAGTACTGCACGAGACCCAACACCAGCCACCACCAAAGGCCAAGGAAGGCCAAGTCAAAGGAAGACACCAACAGTTCTGCTAAGAAAAACAGAATCAGCAGCAGCTCTGGCTCTGCAAGGAGCTCTCAGCTCCAATCCCCCATTGAGGCATTTGCATCTCCCATGCGTGTGACCTGCTGCAGCTGCTCTCCTGCTTCCCACGCCGAGGAACGACCCCCGGCTCCTACAGCTAAATCCAGGCACTAAAGAACAGTTACTTCCTTAATACACCAGGGAATTCCCTCCTACTTTTATGCGTTTATTTAGCATAAACATGTGTGTTACCAGAGGAACCCATGGAGCAGAATTCCCTTGTGGTCTTGCTGCAGTTTTTTCCACATTGTACGGAATCACAAACCCACCCCGTTCCTGGCTGAAGAATGCTCAGGCTCCAGCAGCTTTGGTGGGAGCCCTACACGCCCCCAGGCACAGGGAGCCCAAATCACGGCTGTCACACCCAGCCAGTGGCCACTGCCATAGCCCTGGCATGGGCACAAGCCCCAGCAGGGAGGAACAGGCACTGAATTCCTAGCAGAGGCATGAATGGTTACTTTAGGGCTCTCTTCTTCCCTTCTTCAAGGCTGCAATACAAAAATAACCCCAAATCGAGTACTTCCCAGCTTTGCATAAGATCCTGCCCCCTTCCCCGCCACATTCAGCTTTGGTTTATCAACCGGTCCCTGCTGCCCAGGGGAAGTACAGGTGCCTGCATGTGTTCCCTGCTGAACTCCTGAAATCCCATCCCACATCAGAAAGACCTTCAAAATTCAGGAGTTTAACCCCAAGGAGTCCTGGATGTGCACAAGGCCCCTCTCAGCCTGCAGGGGTGCAGGCTCAGACCCCCTGTCTGCACGGGGACCCCTCCAGGCATGGCCACACATCGAGGCATAACCCAACTCTGAGTTTCAAAATGCAGCCAAGGGACATTTCTCAGGGGGACCCAGGTCTGTGTGCACTGTCACCAGCTCGCAGGGATCCCCTTCTGCTGCACCCCACACCCACCAGCACCGCTTGGGCATCGCTCACCACAGCTCCGGGGGCATTTCCATCTCCACCCCACAGCTCCAAACCCGCTCTTTTCTCACTCCTCCTCTCCTCCTTCTGAAAACTCCTTTTAAATCAGTGACTTGGTGTCAGCAGGTGATGCCACATCCCGGCACCAGCACCATCGCACCCCTGGCAGGGCCGGGGCTCGGGCTCACACAGGAGGATTTTGGCTCAGGGAACAATCGGGGATCGGGAGGATCTGACACTCCCCGCGCTCCCACCGGCTTGGCCGGCTCTGGCAGAAATAAACCCAAATATTGCCAGGGCTGCATCTCTCTTCTGCCTGCCCTCCTTGGGTGGGGAGCAGAGCGGGGGGAGGCAAAGCCCCCCCGGCGGCGTGGCTGCCGTGCTCTGCCATCGCTCATCGCTGCCCCGCAGGGCACTCCACGGGGGAAAAGGGGAAAAACAAAAAAAAGAAANGAAAAAAAAAAAAAAAGGTGAACGAAATTCTGGTTTAAGAGAAAATAATTTTTTAAAAGAAAAACCAACAACTTAACAACAACACAAGCGACACCTCTGAACCCTGCCCACGCCCCGCTGTGTAAAAGCCAGAGCAAACCGCCCTGCTGCACAGGAAACGCTGCTTCCAAGAAATCTAACCAGAAAAAAAAAAGGTCATTTTACAGCCTTTCCCCACCTCCCCCGAGAGCGTTCGCTGGCTGGAGCCTCCCGATCCAAACACAGCGCCGGGGACACCCGCAGACTCACCATGGCAGGAGCCGCTAATCCCGGCTTTGTTCATTGGATCCCGTGGATTAAAGGCAGAAAAAAAAGTATCAGCATGACCCCCCCCGGCCTCCTTCACGCCCTCCTGGGCCACCCAGCGCTGCCCACCGGCGGCAGGAGCCCTTCCCGCGGGCACCCCATGGCCCAGCCGCGGCTTTTCCCCCCGCAGGGCTGTGCCGAGCCGACGTGTCCCGGGCGGACAGGACATCCCGGCCCCGCAGGGCTGAGCCGCGGCGGGGGTGGGAGCGGCGGGGAGGCTCCATCCGGCACCGCTGCCGGCAGAGNGGCTTGCCCTGCCCGGCCCCGCCAGGTGGGCCCGGCTTGCCCTGCCGAGCGCACAGATTTGGGGTTGAGAGCAAAGCGGGCGCTGGGAGCGGGGCCGGTCTGGCACTGTCCGGCAGCACACCGGGATGGGGGAGAGGGATGGACAACCCCAAACCTGCTCCCATCCTCAGATGTGAGCTACTCAGAGCACCGGCCTCAGCAGGGGCTCCCATCGGCCGGCTGCTGGCAAGCAGCGGGAGCTGCCAGCAGGGTCTGTGTGCAGGGAGTGGGGAAACTGAGAGCCAAGGCTGGGTTGTCATAAATTTCCCAGTCCCTCAAGATACCAAAAAGCTCAAAAAGATGGTTCAGGGACAAGAACAGCACTGCCTGCAATCTTAGATATCCAGATTAAAGCACCCGATTCCCTACAAATTTCCGGCTCGTGCTGAGCCCAGTGTGCTCCACCTGCCCTGGGAATGCTTCTTCCCCAAGCAGCAGGAGTCGGCTCACACCTCAGCCCAAAGCAGAGGGGTCAGCACGGTCCAAGCATGAAGCTGTGGTTGACACAGGATTAGTCTCCGCAATGAAAACCACATTCCCTGTGCCTGCGCTTCCCAAACCGGTGCTTTGGCACAAATCATTCCCAGAACGAGCCGTGAGATCGCCACAGCTGAGCATCACCTCACCTCGCTTCCGACCCCCGGTGANGAGTGGGGAAACTGAGAGCCAAGGCTGGGTTGTCATAAATTTCCCAGTCCCTCAAGATACCAAAAAGCTCAAAAAGATGGTTCAGGGACAAGAACAGCACTGCCTGCAATCTTAGATATCCAGATTAAAGCACCCGATTCCCTACAAATTTCCGGCTCGTGCTGAGCCCAGTGTGCTCCACCTGCCCTGGGAATGCTTCTTCCCCAAGCAGCAGGAGTCGGCTCACACCTCAGCCCAAAGCAGAGGGGTCAGCACGGTCCAAGCATGAAGCTGTGGTTGACACAGGATTAGTCTCCGCAATGAAAACCACATTCCCTGTGCCTGCGCTTCCCAAACCGGTGCTTTGGCACAAATCATTCCCAGAACGAGCCGTGAGATCGCCACAGCTGAGCATCACCTCACCTCGCTTGAAACACCGCAGGCCTCTCATCCCCATCCAGGGATATGGCACTGGAAAACACCCTGCCTGCCCTCAGCTCACAGCTGCACACCCAGGCCCGGGGGGGACCCCAGCCCGCCAGACCGTGCTGTCCTGACAGGCTGTGACAACGACGGAAGCTCAGGTGACAGGCCCAGTACCATCCCAAAAACATGGGGGGCACGGGAACCTGCAGACAGGGGTGGAAACACAGCAGGGACATCAGGTTTAGGGAGGTCACTGAGTCAAACAGGAGCACGTGGCCTACCTCCTGCTTTGTTCCCCTTCCTCCCAATTGGAAGGAGATGTTGTTAGGGCTACAGTTGAAACTCAAGGTTTCCCCTTCTTTATGGAGTTAACAGGAGATGCCAGGACAGCAGGACAACAGCATTTTGAAGAAGTCTTAAAGGATGTCACAGTATTCCAAAGAGATGAAGGAACATTTCAAAAAAAATACAGAAGCCTCCTTGCCAGGAATGTGGGGAATGTCAGGGAATATTATAAAACAGGATGCAAAATCTGGCTTCAAGCAATATTAGAGATTCTTGCGCTGGTCTGACAGTCAAGATGCTGAATCCCAACGGAAGACCAATCATGGGGATGGCAGAGTCAGCTAACATGGTCCCATCCATCTGCCTCCCACCAGAGAATCCAGCACAGCCAGGTCTGTCTGTGCCCCTTCCCACAGCCAGGCCCACCCTGCACCCAGGCATAGACCAAAACAGGGCCCTTTATGTAAAAAACAGCATTTCTGAGAAGGAGCCAAGGCAAGCAAAGCCTTGCGGGACACAGAGGAGAGCCATGGATTGGGAAGGATCCAAGGAACGCACGAAGGGATCTGGGCTGCTCCGCGGCTAGAAGACAGTCCCAAATCCAAGACCTCTGCTGTAAGCCAGGTGGAGCGCTTCCCAGACATGGTTCAAACAACTCTTCTTCAGTTTGGTTAATTAACCAAGCACTTCCCGGCCTTCTGAGGGATTTACAGGCACAGGAGCTCACAGCCCTGGCACGGCTCTTCCAGCTCACGGGAAGTTATGACGCCGAACACAGCGGAGCCAGAGCGGTGTCTGCCGACAGCAGGGTCAGGAGCAGAGGAACAGCCCCCGGGGTCAGGCCAAGGAGAAGCCCTGGGGTCAGCAGGCAGCAGGAAGCCCCAGTTCCACACATCAACAGCTTGCAGTAGGAAGCAGAGGCCAGTTACTGGCAGAGCAGCACCTCTGGCAGGAACGGGCATGTTTGTTCCAGCTTCCCTTCCATGTGAAAGCCCCTCTGTAAGGAAAAGATTTTTCACAGCAACACCCACTTGGGGTTCTCTCATCTGGGACCGACTGCACAACGGCCTCGCTGGTGCTCACAGCCTCACGTGGTGAGGATGGGGCTGCTCATGGGTGACAGATCCCCTCCTGATGGTGGGCTGATGCCAGGGCTGGCAAAGGCTCCAGCCCGAGTCCAGAGCTGCCCAGGGGTGGTATTAGCATCACTGTGCCCTACAGACAGTCATTCTGGAACAGCCACTGCGATCACACCGGGAGGAACCCCCAGAGCCAAAGCCCCACCACAGTAGCTGTGCACAGTGGGGGAGCCATCCCCAGCAGTCAGGGCTGTGTCCTTCAGAACAGCACTCTGGAAATGTTCCTCTTTCCCCAGGCAGTCGTTCCTTTCCAGTCCCAGAAGTTGCCCCACTGGTGTTTCTGAGGAAGCCTTTGCCTCAGCAAAGCTCGCCCCCCGTGCTGCTGGCTGATGAGTTTGTGGTCAATTGGCTCACACCCTTCTAGAACTTTTTCCATCTAATTTTATGACTAATTTTTGACTGACATGCGAGTTTTCACAAGGGACTCCAAAGCCCCAGCACACTTCAGCATCTTCAGGGGTGAGCGGCACCTGCCCCCAGCCCCATCCAAGACAGCTCGTGCCTTGATTTGCCCAAAACCCCCAGTCCCACTGCCTGGACGCGTGGGACTGAGTGTCACTGAGCCACAGCCCTGCACACACGGCTGGCCACGCTCCACTGCCCTGCCTGGCACAGGTGGGACGGGTGACCCTGACCCCCGACACAAGGACTCGCTGCTCACCGAGCGTTTCATTCCCACCTGCCCACGGGACTGTGGAGCATCACGAGGTCCCTGCAGGCTCAGAGCACCAAGGGGGGCTGCAGGAGCTGATCTTTGCTCTCCTCAGACTCCAGAGCATTCCCAGAGAGAGAGGTGGGATATGGCATCTCCTCCCCTTCCACTGCAAAACAGCCCTGTGCCCACCCCCACCCGGGACCTCGGCAGAGCTGGAGACAAGCTGAAAGGGAACAGTGCTGGAAAAACACTGACAAAGCCACCAGTGCATCACTCCATGCCACAATGGGCCGAGGAGCCTGGCCAGGAAACACAAATGCTCCATAATCCACAGATCCCGGTCTTACACAACATCCTCCATGCTGCCAGGAGCCCTTCACGGCTCAGTCCCTGCTCAAGGAGCAGCACGAACCACCTGAGAGCAGGTAAATCCCAGCTGAAGTAGCTGGGCAGGTGACTGGCTCTGCCAGCACAGCCAGAGAACAGCCCAAGGACAGCCAAGATCTCTGTGGGTGCTGGCAGGAAGGAGAGAGAAGGAGAGACTGGGATCTCCAAGGATTTGAGTTCCATCCCGAGCCAGCACTGAGCACTCAGGGGGATGTGGCCCTGACAAGACAGATGTTCTTAACTCACAAAGTTTCCTTCTGTCCTCAGAGACCACTGATAAAATATCAGTGAACCTTATCAAACGCCAATCATCGAGACTCCTGACTTTGTTATCTCTGCCTTCTCCAACAACTGTGGCCAGAGAAACAGAGACACGAGATTTGGGCTCCTTGCCCAGGACCCTGCCTGGGGGACTATAGCCCAAGCCCCAAAGCAAAAACTGACACCCAAAGCAGGGAGGGAACAGGGACTGAGGTGGGGATAGCCACAGCACAGCGATTTTGCTTTGCTAAGAGGAGCAGGAAGGAAAAGCGTCAAACCACGAGCTCAGCCAAGGATCCAGCACTGCTTCTTGCCACAGTTCTGCAGAACTTCATTAATGAGCCAACAGCTGCAGCTCCCCAGCCTGTAACAGTGCTCACAGAAACGAAAAATTAATTTAAAAACAATCCCCGCTGCTCAAGCAGGTGGGAAGGCTGCGGAGAGCAGAGGAGAGGCACCCACGCAGCGTGGCTGCAGCACAGCATCGAGCTCCAGGGACAGCGCCATCCCCGCCGCAGCTTCCTCAGTCCAAGGAAGAGATTTGGGCACACCCAGCTCTTCTCAAAGCAGCCCTGCCGGTGGGGAAGGACGATCCACCCAAAACTCGCCGGGTCCCAGCCTGCTCTGAAGGAACATTTCCGTGCCCAGGGCCCTGCAGCTGCCCAGCGCCGGCCGCAGCCGCCGGACACTCGCCCAAGGTCAGGCTGGCAGCGGCCGCGTGCCCACGGGGAGCGTGAGGCACCAAACTGCAGCTCGCCAGCAAACTCTGACTCTTGCCACTTCTCCAATCCACATTCTGCATCACCACAGGGATCACAGAATCATGGCATTTTGGAACTACAGGATGGTTTAGGCTGGAAGGGACCTTTCACGTTGCCCAGTTTCAACCCCTGCCATGGGCAGGGACACCTTCCACCAGACCAGGTTACTCCAAACCTCATCCAACCTGGCCTTGAACACTTCCAGGGATGGGGCAGCCACAGCTGCTCTGGGCAACCTGTGCCAGGGCCTTACCCCCCTCACAGGATAAAATTTCTTCCCAGTGCCTCAGCAGAACCTGAGGGTCACGTCTGAACCCTCTCTTTGCATTTGAACACTAAAAAAAAAAAAAAAAAATTAAATTAAAAAGATGTGCTGCTTCTTTTGCGCTGGGAACTGTCCTCCCCACACCAACCAGCACCACCTCCTTTTATTTACCCCCTCTTCCCTGCTTCCTGCCATGCAGACACCATCTGCCAGACCAGCGCTACCTCTGCGCCCGGCCTGGCCCACAACCACCCCAGTGATTTCAGCCGAGCCAGCACCTTGCCTAAAGCTCGCTGCCTTCAACCTGAGGCATCCCTGGGGCACTCAGAGGCTGCCTAGAGAGCGCCAGAGCTCCCAGTGCAGCCATTCGTGGCGGGGACCACCGCTCCTCCGGCTGCCGGAGCGGAGCGACACCCCAGCATCGCCGGGGCCGGGAGCCAAGGCAAAACAATGGGAACCATTTACAGGGCAGGAAGCTGCATCTGCTGGATGAAACGCTATCTTCAAACAAGACGTGTTTGGATAACTCCAGTTTCATAACTCGCCTCTTCCGATGTTAGGAAATCACGGTAATAAAAAGAAAACAAAATGGGGGAGAAGAAATTTGGCACAGGGAACATCGGGGAACAGCTCGAGCCCCCGCGCTGCCTGGGGGAGCCCAGCCTGTGGCATCGGGGTCTGGCTGCAACCCCTGCCCCCGGATCAAGGTCTGATCAAACATCCTTGGGGAAAGAGTTAAATCTGCACTGCTGACCCCAGGGGCGCAGTGAATGTTGAATATCTGGTGCATTACCACCACCTTGGCCTGTTTGACTCTTCAACGGCAAACAAAGCCATCCTGGGGGAGGGAAGACAGCCACGCCAAGCCCAGGACACGGGGTTCAGCAGCTCTTATCTTCATCATCTTAAAGATAATGGAAGGGATGGCCTGAAAGCACCCTTGACACGCTGTGGGTGCCAGCTCAGCCTCACCACAGTGGCAGCAGCACTGCCGGGGCACACGTGGGACCCCGCAGGACCCCGCTCCTCGCCCTGCTGTGACAGCCGGCCTGGCCCACAGCTGCCACCTCCACAATTCGGGACAAGGAGCCAAAAGCTGAGGTCACCCGGCTCGGCTGCAGACCCTCCCCAGCACCCACCTCCTTTCCCCACCCTCCCCAGGCCAAATATAAACTTGCTTACAGGAAATGCCTTAAAGAAAAGGCACCTCCCTGCGTCCCGAAGAATGCCCAGAAAATAAACTGTCTCTGCACATGAAGGAAATGGCTTTTTTTTTTTTTTTTTTTTAAA
>VWZN01020005.1:0-15708 GCA_013396955.1 Regulus satrapa | reverse complement strand
GGGACACGGTGCCCCAGTAAAGGGCGAGCTCAGGGACCAGCGCACCTACACGAGGCACATGTGTCGCGGGCACGGCACCCCCCAGAGCAGACATCGACACGGCGAGCAAGCTGAGCCCCGCCGGGGACGCGTCTCCAGCGCCCCTTCCCTTCCAGGGGCTCCTCCTGAAGCGCCGGGTGTCGCGGACAGCGGAGCAGCGCTCCCTCCCTTACCTTGGCTCTTTTGAAGCAAGCCCAGAAGAAATCCAGCCATGGCATGATGTGCGGGCGGGGGCCCGGCAGAGCCCCCTAGACCCGCGGCAGCCCCATGGCAGCGGGCCGGGCACAGCCCCGGGCGAGCGGCGGCGGCGGCGGAGCGCAGGGACGGAGGGAGGGAGGGAGGAGCGGGAGGCAGCGGCGGAGGCGGGCCAGCATTCAAACCCTGCACCGTTATTCAGTTGGTTGGGAACGGGCTTGGACGCGATTGAAATTCCCTGAAGATTGCGGGGTTTAAACAGCTCCAGGCTTTTCCTTCCTGCCTGGAACGCAGCGAGCTGCTTGCTCCCTTTCGCGGTGGGAAGGGGCGAGGGGTGGCCGGCACGGCCGAGCAGGAGAAGGGGGAGTCTGGCTCTCAAAGGCACATGTAGGACGTCGGAAACCCAAAGCCTGGGCGGTTCAGATTGTCACTCGGGTGCTGCCCGAGCTGACTGGCAGCTGTGCCCCGTGAGGCACAAGCTGTACCCAGCCCTGGTGCCGTCCCTGGGTGCCGCTGGCCTCACTGCGGGTACAGCAGGCACCTCTGGCACAGCCTGCTGGTGGGATCCCAGCGGGCAAACAACACAGGGGACTCCCCCCCAGCCATCAAATACGGCTGAGCCCTTCGCTCCGGCTGTTCACAGCTCCCGATCTGCCTTCTGCAAACATCACTCGTTCACAAGCGCCGCAATAAAAGGTCAGGTCACAAACATTTTTGCCAGCCCCCCACTCACAGCCCCCCGGGCCGGGATTCTTCCTGCAGGCACATAAGAACACTCCACGAACTGGGGATTTGTGTCAGCAGTTTGGAAGGAGGGAGGGCAAGCAGACCCACAGTGATGCCTGGGCTCGGCACACACCCCACAGGACACTTGGTGGCTGTCACCCACACTGGAGTAGTGCCAGGCTCTCCAGTGGCATTGCTCCTGCCCGCTGCCCATCTCGGGCTGGTGTCAGCTCCACTCTGATGGGACCTGCAGGTGGGAACACAAGCCAGAGCACAGTGGTTCTGCTCAGGATGTGACACATCTGTACCCAACCTCCAGCAGTTGGTACATGTGCCAGGTGACAGACAGGACAGGGTCCTGGCGCCCCAAAGCATAAGGATAAGGGGGATAAGGCAAGGACAAAAAGCTCAGAGGCCACGGCACAGCAGAGCTGGAACAGATGCACCTGCCTGGAGAGGATGAGGCATGAGGCACTGCCAGCACCCAGCAGACCTGACCAGCACCAGAGCCCTGGACTGGCAGCAGTGCCCTGGTGGCACCGGCACAGCTCTGCCATGGCCCAGCACAGCCCCGCCGTGGCCCCAGCAGCAGCTCATGGGCAGCATCAGTCCCGGCGCCGGCTCCAGCTGCCTCCTTCCATCTCCCCCTCACTCATTCCTCAGCAGGCTCTGGCACCGCTCCCGGCCTTGGCACCAGCTGCAGCTCCTCACCCTGTCCCCTGCATTACTGGTGTTACTGGGCCAGTGCAGCAGGCCTGGGGACACCAAGGCACAGCACGAACTTTGTACATCAATCCCTTTTCTCCTCCCTTAAAAACCCAGCGCTGGGAAGAGTCTCACCTCTATGGCACCTTGCCCACCAGGGTCACCTCTCCTAGGTGAAAATCCTAGGAAGGATTTTCCCCACAGGATTTAGTGCCCAACACTGCTGCCTGATAGCCACCCACCCTCCATAACTCACCCACCGCTGCCTCAGAGGCTGCAGGTTTTACCCCAAGGACTTGCAAATAGTCTCCTGCAGGGACGAAGGCAGCTGGGGCACTGCCCACTGCCAGACATCCCCATTCAGCTCACTGGGCACTGCTGATATAAGGCTGAGGCTGCCCGGGGACCACGGCCAGGGCACAGAAGGGCACAGCCAGCACAGAGTCCTGGGAAAGGCTGTGCCATCGTCATTCCGGGGAGTCCAAGGAGACTCTTCAATGATTTACAGCCTCTGGGACATCTGGGGCTGGGCTGAGGCTGACGGCAGCTCTCACTGCCGGAGGGACTGTCCCTTCAGAGAGGCAGGCACTGCCTGGCTTGGTGGCACTGGGCTCCTCTTCCCATCAGGGGCTCACCCTTCAGCACCGTGTGTTGTTCTGGAGCAGGACAGGCCCTGCTGCTTCAGCCATAACCCTGCCAGGACCCAGAGCATTGCCCCTGCTCGCTCCAGTGGCAGCGGGTCCTTCTTCCACTTCCTCCAAGAGCCAAAAGAGCCAAGCTAGCACAAATAGAAGCAGGCTGTCTCCTTCCCAGGCCTGGGAGACAAACCACAGCGGTTTCTGCATACTTGTGTAGCTTCTTCCTACCCGGTCATCCCAAAAGCATTCCAGTAATGCTACATCTTGGATCCCTCCTCAGCGTGCCAGGACACTGTCCTCAGCAGGAATAGCTCCTGGGGACTGGATGCATGGGGAAGTGGCAGGAGCTGTGCACGCCAAATGGGTATTTCTGCTGAGTAGCACAGGGACTCAGACCCCACTGCTCATTCGGCTCTTCCCAAAATTCCTAATGCACCCAGTCAGCAGACAAGCTTACAGGACAAGCAAAAGCAATATCCATTCATTCTATAAATAAATACGTGTGTGTATGTGCGTGTCACTATCCTCCTCAGACCAACACGAGAACCCACTTTAAGCTTTAATTTCAAGAAGCTAATTCTGAGTAGAACATCACCCTGTACGCATCCACTGCTGCTGCTGCCCGCAGTGCCCGGAGCTGGGACGGACACCAGGATGGCACCCACCGGCCCCAGCCCTGCCACGCAGCTCCCACGCTCTCCGACAGTCACGGGACAGGGCCGGTGTTTGGGAGGACAGGTACAGCCTCTTCCCACAGCAGAGCCCTCCCTGCAGCATCCCCGCGGCCGGAGCTGTTTCCGTGCTCTGATGAGCTATTGCTGTGCCGACTGTCGCACAGAGGATCAGTGACAGCTCGGGCTGGTGGCGGCCAGGCCGTGTCCCCGCCGGCACCGGGGGCTGTGAGCGGGGCCCGCCGAGCCCGAGCCGCCGGCTCTCTCGGGGATTTTCCACTTTCCGCCGTGCGCAGGCATTTCCCGAGGCTGGGAAGGGCGCAGCTCCCGCCGAGCTGGCGTTTCCCCATTAGCATAGCGGGAACAGGGACTCTTTTCTTCTCCCGACGCCGGACTCGGGGCGGGTGCTGGCGGCGCTGGGGCTGTGGCACCACGGGGGCGGTGAGAGAGGGACGGGGGCAGGGAGAACACGGGCGAACCGCAGCCCCCGGGAGCAGCAGCGCCGAGGGAGAGAGGGCAGGACAGGGCTGAGCCCCCCACCCCTCCCGTGTGCTCCCGAGAGAGGGGCAGCAGGGTGGGCTCACAGCACCCCGTGGAGCCCCACAGCTCCCCGGGGACCACTGTGGGGCCACCCCTGCTCAGACCTCGGCGGCCAGCTCCGGCCCAAGGGGCCAAGTGTCTCTGCTGCCACCAAAGAGGCCACACGTCTCTGCTGCCACCACGACCAGACCATGAGAAAGAGATGTGAATGTCCAAGGGCAGCAGCAGACACTCCCCAGCTCCTCCATGCCACCGTCGAGCCCCCTGCTCACTCGCCACCGCTGCTTCTCCATTTAAAAAGTTCCCCGTTTAAAATAATCCCGATGTGCTCCGGCCTCCAGTGGCTCACAGGTGGGATGTGCTGGGCATGGGCACTGCCTGCCTGTGAGGCTGCAGGACGCGCAGGGCTGTCAGCATTGCCACGCAAGCCACCGGCTGCGGCGCAGCTCCAGCGCTGAGCAAAAGCTTCTCTCTGGGATGGGCAATTAGGCAATTACTTAATGCCCACGTGCAGCTCCTGCGGCAGAAGGAAGCGCTCGGGTGAGCAGGGCAGTACCCGGACAGCCTCCTGGGGCCCGAGGCATCAATCCCCCATCCCACAGGGATGGAGCAGCCATCCAGTCCCATGGCATCCCCTCAGAATGCCCCTTCCCCAGGGCTGAGGCAGCACAGGGGGATGTCCCCTCTCCCAGCACTGGCGGCCCTTGTGTCCGGCTGAAGCTTCACCCTCCAAAGCCAGTGACACTTTTGCTTAGCCCAGATGTGCACTGGGCTCCCAGAGACAAACCAGGGCTGCAGGGAGCCCCCTGCACTCCCTGTCCCCAGAGGGGTCCTGGCACAGACGGCTCTGTGCATTTCCCCACACAGGATGCTCCGGTTTGCAAACAGCAGTGAGAGAATTCACAAACACCGACTGATTTAGCACACACACAAAACCAAACAAACTTTGCAGCTGACTAATCCGCACAGACTGGCAAAACCTCCCGGCTTCACTGAAAAGAAACAGCCCATGATCGTTTGGGGGAATTTCTGCTGCACTAGCTGGGGGGTCCTCTTGCCCCAATTCCCACAGCCAAAAAGCTTGGGGAGTTCAACGGGGGCCTGGGGCTGTGTTCAGCATGGGACTATTTAAATGCACTTAAAAGAGCATAACTGATATGGTGACATTTTTGAGATACTCTAGACAAGATATGCAAATTACAAATAGACATAAGTGATACAGAAGGAAACTGAGGTTTTTTGAGAGCAGTATTCTCATTTAATTTTAACTCATTCAAGCATCCAAGAGTTACTGTCTGGAGGCATCTACAGTGACTCCCATGCAGGACATAACTCCAGCAAAAACCTGCCCCTACTGCTCTCTTAGTTCCTTTCAAGATGACTTTGTGAAAACAAGAAATATAAATCAGGCTGCATTTTTAAGTACAAAAGGGGACATAAGCAGAATGCTCACCAGGCAGTTTTTCCTACCCCTGGGAATAGCACTGAGCTGCTGGAGCCTGGCTGGGGACATTAATCCTGGGACATTAATCCCCTGCCCCCAAGGCAGGCACCAGAGCAGCCCAAGGAATTGCAGCAGCTCTTATTATTAGCTGGAGCAGGGAGGCTCCCGTGGCAAAACGCCCGAGCGTGGCACGGGGCAGGCTGGCAGCACACGTGTGTACTCCCACTCCCACTCAGCCCTGGTACCTGCCACTGACAGCACACTCAGCAGCTAAAAACAACCCCAGGTGACAGGGACACCTCCTTCTCTGGCTGGCACGATGAAATGCCATTTTAAAAACTGTGTCTGAGCTACTTGGGTATTTTTGCACATAGTTCTGCTGACAGCTGCTGTCTGGGGAGGATCCCAGCCCTAATTCTGGCCAAGGGTTGGGATTAACTCCCAGGACAGAGGAATCTTGTCAGGTGCAGTGCTGGCTCCCTGCGAGGGCAGGTGTCTGCAAGCTGAATCCCTGGCATGAATTCACACCAACCCTCTCTCACTCTTGGAGGGCTGGGCCGTTTGTGTACCAACTTTCCCACACCCAAATCCAGAAGTAAACCCTGTGCAGTGCAGCTTCTTGGGCAGAACTGGGGACAAGGCATCACTGGGACACAGGATGAGGGACTCAACAGCTCCTGGGCACCAACGATCAAATCCCCTGATAGCTCCAAGCGTGCAGCCCCAGAGCAGGTGGGAGCACGGAGGTGACAGAACCCAGGGGTTTTTGCAAGCCCACCAGTGCCCAGTTGGTCACACTCCAGCACTCCGGGGTCTCCAGAGGATTGCCACCATGCCTGGCTCCACCACAGTGCAGAGACCAGTGGCAGGAGACCCTCCCCAGTTGCCCTCAGGAGCCTGGGGTTGTTGTCAAACCCCACCAGAGCCGGGCTGGTCTTGTGGGCACCCCGAGAGCAGAGCAGTGCCAAGTTGAGGTGGCTCAGGGCAGGCAGCAGCAGTGGGGGCTGGCAGGGACACGGTGCTCCTCTCTATGAGGAGCATCAGAGCAGGATTTACAGCAAACAGCATTGGACACATCTTCCCTTGACACCTGTTCAGTCCCAACCACTGCCCAAAGATGTCCTTTCCTTCAGGCGTGGATAAGGAGAGACATTCCATGTGTGCTCAGGGACACCAAGTGCCCATCCCGTGCCCATCCTCTGCTCCCAGGCACTGCACCCCAGGATATTTCCAGGCTGGACAGGAGCCACGTGCCACTGCCAGCCTTCTTTGGGGATGCCAGGAAAGGCTCTGAGGCAGTTTCAGAAAACCCTTTATGCCAACCCTCACACACACAAAGCCCCATTATGTGTCAGCGAATTCTTTTCACCCCCCGTGGCCGCAGGGGCTGCCAGGCTTGTCCTGGAGAGGGATCCTGCTCCCAGCCCCGTGCCACAGGGCTGAGCTGCAGCCACATGCTTCCCCACTCCAAAGGGAATCGAGAGGTAGAAGAGGTTTTTGGGGGAGAGATCCTGGCTGCAGGCAGGGTGCACAGTGGGCTGTCCCCACACCCTGTGCCGAGCTGTCTCGAGCTTCTGTTCCTGCTGGTGGGAAAAATTCCAAAGCCCTGCGAAAGAAGAGGCAGCAGCCCCAGCCCAGACCTCAGCCCCGTGGGTTTTGCTAAGGGGGGGCTGAGTTATGGGGAGAGGAAGGATTTAAATCAGTGCCCAGGATAAATAATTGCACGTTCTGTTTATGATCCTGAGACAGTGATACAAAACACCAGAAAAAGACTTGAAAAGAACCAGAAAACACAGTCCTGGTGAAATCTAGCAGTTCTTGCTGAGCTCTGAAGTTCACCCTTTGCCTTTCTCCCGTAGATATCAATGAGCTTATCAGGCTCCTGCCTTGCAGAAGCAGCAGCAGCTGTGGGAAGCACAAGAGCAGAGATAGGGATGGGGAAGCACCAGGAGAACAGCCAGGGGGACGAGGCTCCTCCAGTGGCTCCCACAGCTATTCTGCTCCAAGGGCTCCAGAGCCTGGAGCTCTGCAACCCAAGTAACCAGGACCAGATGTCTTGAGGGCTACTAAGCTCACATGAGTTTCTTGTAAGCACAGCGACTCAGATGGGTGCAGCGATGCCATTGGGGCCTGACAGACAAACAGGCTGCACAAGGAGCACAGACACTGCAGAGAGGGAGCCCAGCCAGGAACCTGTGGGCCCACAGGCATGGGAGGAGCTGAGAGAAAAGCCCCCAGTGCCCAGACCAAATAGAGGAAAACAGCCAATGCCAATTCCTCTGTCCTTCCCTGGGGGAACACATTCTGCCCTCAACCCCTGGCACACTCCCTGCTCTGCTTGGCCACCACCCCAGGATGAACAGAAATCCAGTTCCTATTTGGGGGGTGGTAAGATCAATTGTAAAAGGATACAAAGACAGTTTAACACACTGGATTTGAACTGCACATCACCAGCCAGAAGCAGGAGTTTAGAGTAAAAGAGAAGACAAAGCATCCATATCTGCCAGAGCAGACCCACCCCAACCTCAGGCCCAGCTGGGCACCTCTAGAGAGCAGGGAATGGGGCACAGGGAACTGGCACCCAGGGCCAACAAGTGGAACACTTACCAGATGTCCAGGACATGTCTTCACTTCCCCAGGAGACACAGAGAAGGCACAATCTTCCTCACAGTCTAGGGCATTGTGGGCCCTCCCACAATGGGCCCCGAACAGCCTCTCCGGAGCTGTTTTGCTGTGCCTGAGCATGTGCCCAGGCTTTGTCTGGGAATGTTCATCAAGAGCCAACACTTCACTGCTGCTGAAAAATTTATCGTGGCCTGTAGCATCCCTACTGTGCCCTGCGGGTCCCTGTGGGAGGCTGATAAATCTTGACCGGTGCCTCCTGGTTCTCCTGGGAAAAGATCCCCAGAGGGACAGCAAGGATTTGTCATGGATCAGCTCATAGCCAGCTTCATCCTCAGGATTGCACTCGCTGCTCGGGCTGCTCCTGGCACAGAGGAAGCCATAGACACCTTCCTCACCTTCAGCTGATGAGGAAGAGTGTGGGGTTGGGGGCTCATCCTGCTGGCCTGGAGAGGTTGGTGGCTTTGCTTGGTGCTCAGCGCTCCTTGCTTCCATTGTCCATGGATGGATGGACCCCTCGCTGCCACTGGCAAAGCTGGCAATGCAAAACCATAACTCCTGAGCAAGAACCACACAGGAGACTAGATTTATTTTGTTTTTCCTCTTTTTCCTTTCCATTCCATTTGATGAGAAAGGGGTGTTATGGTCCTTACTGTAGGAACCTCCACGCTCTCCTCACCAGAGCATGCGGACCCACAGTTACAACTCGACCACCTGTGTTTGTATTCCTCATTTCTCTCTTTAAATACCAAACTCCCTCTATACTTTCAGGAGAGGGCGTGCTTCACAAGGTGCCCTTTTCACTGCTGGCAATGCAGTGTTGGGGGCAGAGTGGGGGTTTGGAGGGGGCTTGTTGGGATGGATTTCAGGTGCTGTCTGAGGTGTGTTTCAGGCTCCTGGGAGGAGCTGGGGCCAAGACTTCTGTACAAGCAGGGGAAGTTAGGCTGAGGCAGGGAATTGCTTTGTCTCCTCCCAACCGGGCAGGGGAAGAGCAGAGCTCCCAGGTGGCAGGACCCTGCCTGCCCACATGCCCCGCTGTCCCCAGGGCTCTGACAATGCTCCCTTGCTTCCAGCAGCAGCACAAACAGCAGCTGCTCGGACACAGAGGGCTCAGAGCACACGTATGACAAGGTACCAGGCATGGGGAAGCCGTGGCACTCCAGAAAACTTGCCCTGTTCCTGCCCTGAAACGTGGGCAGAGGGGACAAGGTTCAGGCAGGATAACTGGGGCAGAAACACCAAACCCGTCCTCGCTTCAGGAAGTGCACTTATTATTGGTTTTTATTCCAACTAGGATTCAGAAAAAAATATAACAAACCTTCAGTCCTGTTTCCCAGAGACCCTGAATCCCCCAGCACAGGCACTGCCCTCTGACAAGGTGACAGCAGAGCAGTGCAGCAATCCCTGGTGCCGGTCCCAGCAGCTGCCCCCGGTGCTGGGCTGTCACAGCTGCCCTCGGTGATGCTCTCCCCGACATCCCCACTGAAGAACCCTCCATGCTGGACAGAGCCTGTCCCATCCCACCTGTCACTGCCCTTGCTTTGAGTACCTGCAATGAGGAGATTCAGCAGCCTCCAGCCCGACTTCCAGCTCCTGCAGCCATGTCACCTGCTTTCCCTGCCAGGAAAGCCAAAGGTCAGGAATCAGATTTAGCGTCCCAGCTGTCAACAGCTGCACTGTACAGGTTACTTCCTGATTTTACTGGGACAGTCCCTCCTTCCACTGTCACCTGCCCCATTCACCTAGGGTACAATTGAACACTCAGAGTATTTGCTTTAAAAATATTCGCTTAGAGGACAAAAAATGCTAAATTTCAAGCTTTATCCAAACAAAGTGTAACTACAAATCCCAGAGCTGCACTTGGGGAACAGCTCTTTTGAGAGGGACTGTTACATTTCCAGGACTGGCAAATTGGTTTATTTTGTTGTTGTTGCTGTTTTGTGGGACGTTTTGTTTGTTTTAAAATGTCTCTTGTTTAGTGAAAGTGCCTCCTTGCCCATCACTGGGCAGGCAGCAACTCAGGTGAGGCACCGCAGCCCGAGCTGGCAGCTCACAGCTCCCCTCCCGGGGCTGCCCGCGGGACCGACCAACCCTGGCTGTGTCCCCCAGAGCTCCCGGCACCCACGGGGAGGTGACAACAAACTGCAAAAAGCTGCCAGGGACGGGACGGCGCGGTCCTGCCGCCCTCTGGTGACCAGCCCCGCAGCCCCTGCTCGGCACAGGGGCAGCGTGTCCCTGCCGCCACCAGCTCCCTCGCCAGGCTCCTCTCAAGGGTGGCCTCATTGCCTGGCCAGTCTCAGATCCTGGTGTGGCTCAGGGATGGGTTTAATTGCCGTGGGTTCATTAGGCAGTCAGGGATGGGCCTCAATATCCCTTCACCCGTCG
Organism: Regulus satrapa; assembly: GCA_013396955.1. Classification (NCBI taxonomy): domain Eukaryota; kingdom Metazoa; phylum Chordata; class Aves; order Passeriformes; family Regulidae; genus Regulus; species Regulus satrapa. The sequence continues at coordinate 5,743 of VWZN01020005.1, read as the reverse complement.
GGCCCCCTCCCACGGCGCGTTGCCCTCGTGACTTTCAGCCTGTCTGGATTTTTCAAGTTAAAACAAATCGATTATTTTTCTTTTTATTGGTATTAAATAGATCAAAATTAAACATGTACAACAAGTTCTGCTGATAAACAGTATTTTAAAAAATCCTAGGAGGAAAGAAAGCCTGTTTTGTGCATTGGAAAATCAGCCATTTCTCTGCAGAGCAGTTCAAACACTCCATTATAGGTGGCACAGCTGCTTCTCCTTGTCACCCAACCCCAGCAGCTTTAAACAAGGAGAAGCCTTTCCCCTTGCAAAGCAGAACAGTTCCTACCACAGACATTTCCAGCACAAATTAAACCTCTCTGTGGCAGTGACTGGGATCACTCCCCTGCAGGGCGCCTGGGAGGGACGTGCTGCACACCTGGCCGGACAGGATGAGGGACATTCAGGGAACACTCGGCACTCGTAGGTGACACCAGCACTTTAAAGGACTATCGGTCAGCTGCGTTAATTCTGGGCATCTGCCAATATCAAACAAGCTCGAGGCGTTTTGCTTCCCTGAACCAAAATGGTTTGGTGGTGTTTAATGTGCCCGTTGGCTTCGGGACCAGCCGAGGGATGATTGGTTCTGTCACAGCAGGGGCTCCCAGGGAGGGACAAAGCCCAGTTTGGCTTTCTGACTTTCTGAAGTCACGTAAAAAAATTCAGAATATTGCTGGATCAATTAAATGCTCCTCCAATTATCCTTCAGATAGAAGAGCAGCTCAAATCACAAGACCCAGAGAGAATCCCAGATTTCTTTGAGAATTTTTTTAGGCCAGAGATTCGGCTCAAGCAATCCCACCATAGCCATCGATAGCTTTACCACCCACTTCCCTTGAATACTCCTTTTCAGCTTCAAAAAGCTGAACTAATTTAAATGAAAGAAAAACTGCACACTTAAAAGAAAAACCACATTCCATACCAGCAATAATTTAATGGAAGCTTAAAAATTCTCCTTTCCATGGTTCCAATATCTACGAACCATCACAGCTCCCCTCCAGCCCCCTGGTGCCACAGCCAGGCCCTGCCACACACAGCAGCTCATTATCCACAAATGCAAAAAATGCACTTTTAATCTGAAATTCAGCAATTTCCATCCCAACTCCTACCCACCACCAGTGTTTACAGCACAGACTGCTCTTACACAATAATTAGAAATTAGGCACATTCACACCTCAGCAAAACGCAGACCTCAGTTTCAGTCTGTCTGCACAAATGTAGGAAAAAAGACATTTTACAGCAGCTTTTTCACCCCAGATATTTCATGGATTGCTGACTGAGAACAATAGACAACAGGAATCATTTCTGTAGCTTCCAAAAGCAAGTCCCAGCTCCCAATGTCTGCGCCAAAACACACCTGACTCTTACACACCTGTACCCAGGAGAGTACACAATGTACCTGCACAGACTGGAGGATCCCCCTCCCTTTTATAAAAGTATTAAGCAAAATTAAAACCCCCCAAAACAACCCACGGAACAGTGTCTGACATCTCATGGGAAGTACAAGGGAACAAAATGCACATTTGCACACATTTCTTTGCTGTCCCCGTGAACAACCAAAGGAACAGTCACAGAGAGGCAGCTGAGAGCAGACCTCACATCCTGCCTCAGAGCAAACAACACCTCTAGTACCGTTTACTTCCCTTCCTTCAAGCTGTTTTAACACCTTGGGGCCCAAGCCCAGGTATGGTTTTTCAGACCCAAACAGGCTGTGCAGCAAAAGCTCAATCTCCTGCACAGAACCCCTTGTTTTTAATCATACACACACATTCATGACACTTTCCAAGGAATTTTTGCTTCCCAAAGTGGAGTGAGAGCGCAGTCCCTGCTGCAGAGCAGTCTCGGCGCTTCTGCAGGACTGTGAGCTTTGTTCCCTGCGGTCACAGGTGGGTGCAGTGAGCCCACAGTCCCTCAGGGATGCAGAGCTGAAGGCACCAAGCTGGAACCCTCCTTCCTGCCCCACGAAGGGACGGACACACACAGCACACGGATTGCAAAAGCAACTCCCTGCCAGCAGCTCCAGTTCCCTGCCGTGGGACGGAGCTGAGTTTTGACTGAACTCTCCTTTCCTGGGAAAGCCCACCACTCTGCAAGGGAAGGAAAACGTCAGACACGTCTCTTTCCTCTCCACAAATCATTGCAGTGAAGTTCTATGGTTTGGTAAGGCATTTTTATCTTCCGTGAGAATCCAAGCACAGGCAGGAAATCTGCCCATCGTGCGAACTTCATCTCCCAACAGCTTGAAAATCCAGGATCTCCTGCTCTCTCCTCAGATGGAACAACCCCTGTCCCAGTGGGCATTGTTTATTTAACACCAGTACAGAACAGGGCTAAATAAACCCCTCAGCAGCTGGACCTCAGTATCTTTCACAAAGAGGGACACACAAATGAGCACTTTTTGCAGCTCTCTGGCTTTATCCCACAACCTGCCTCTTTACAGTATCCCTATATATAAATTAGAAAGAGATAAAGCCAAGGATCCACTGCGGCGTCCATGAAAAAGTCCAGTCCGTGTAGCAATCCCTCGGGATGGTGCTCACTGGGGGGTGAAGGTCAGGATCATCCAGCTGATGACGAAGTAGAAGAGGAAGATGGGGTAGACGACGAGCGCCTTGCGGTTGGGGGGCTGGCTGTCCGCCAGGAACGCCGTGGATGCTGCGGAGACACAAAACCCGTGCAGCAGGAGCAGCAGAACCCTCACAGCCCCCCACTGCACGGGGCAAACTGCAGCCAGGATCTGCACTGCCACTGTGTGGGAAACTTGGCTGCAACCGCCAAGCGCAGCTTCCTTGATCACACACAGGGACGAGTGTTAGAATCACGGAACCACTGCATGGTTTGGCTTGGAAGGGATTTCCAGTTCCACCCCCCTGCCACAGGGATACCTTCCACTAGGCCAGGTTGCTTCAAACCCCGACCAGCCTGGCCAGAAATCACTCTACAATGAGAGCCAGACTTACAGATAAAGACCAGGAGAAATCATGCAAACGCATCTCTACAAAAGCAGCATTTTCTAATAGTGTTTATAACACAATCACAGAATAAATGGTCTCACAGAGTTCCATACTAAACCATCATCCCGCTAGCCAAGGCGATTTGCATACGACCATGGAAATCACCACGAGCAGAGGCTGAACCTCTGCCACCTCATGGACTGGAAGAACTATTTCTCCAGCCCTCCATCACCCCCGGGACACCTCGGACTAGAGCATCGAGACGGATGGAGCTCCCCAAGCCCAGGGCACGGGTGAGGGACTCACCCAAGGTGGACCAGGCGAACATGGCCCCCACCACGATGAGGCGGATGATGAAGCTGCCGGTGCCCGCGCCCGCCAGCAGCACCAGCCTGCACACCAGCATGGCCACGGTCAGCGGCATCACGCAGTAGCCCAGCACACAGAGGCTCTGGAAGAAGGAGCTGCACGGGGACACAGCGACAGGGAAGCGGCAGTCAGGGCAGGGCAGGGCAGGGCAGGGCAGGGCAGAGCCGCGTGCGCGGCCAAGAGCCCCGGAACGAACCCGCACTCACATGGTGCCTCCCAGAAGCTTCGAGTTGAGCGTGATGACAACGGCCCCGAACCAGATGATGACGAAAACCTCGGCAAATTGGGGCCCTCCGTCATCCTTGCTGTCTGCAGAGCCACCCTGCAGCATCCTGGAGTGGGGAACAGGGAGAAACAGCTGCAGCGGGGGGGACAGACAGACGGAGGCACCAGCATTGATGGAGCCTTGCCAGCCTGGAGCAGGTGCCAGGGCAGGAGCCCCAGCACTGATCCCCAGTTGTGCTGCAGGCCCGTAGCTTTTCATCCATTTAATATTTTCATTACATCCTCCGTTCTGCACAGGAAAGGAAAAACGGTTGTGGCTCAACCGAGGTGATTTCACCCTGTGTTGAGGGCCCTGAAAGGATTCAGAAGGGAATCAAGCCACGGGCAACAGGGTGAGGTGGAAATTAAAGTACCAACGTTTTGGTAGCTCTCAAAGCAGCAGAGTAATGCACGATTGAACAAACCAGCCTCAGAGAACCCCCTGGAATAACTAAAGGGTTGCAGTTATCACAGCTGAATCAGGACAACTTGAGACACCTTCAGTAAAACCATTCCTAGCCCAGAGGACCAGGAAGAGTTCATCCTTAAATCCTGAATTTAGGGACAGGAGGTGCTTATGGGCTTGAAGTGTCACAAACACATTTTATCAGACAACCCAACCAAGCAGGGCTTGCACAAGACAGAGAGGGATCAGATGAAATTGCTCATAACACATTAATTAGTAATTTTTAACGTCTCATTTCCCTCATGCACTGGACTACAAAACCCCAAATTCCCCAGGAATACTCACAGAGCCAGGGAGACACACAGCACCAATGGGCCCCACAGATCCCCTGCAGGGAGAGGGAAAACACATCACCAAAGTCACAGAACCATCCCAGCTCTGCTTTCCTGGGGGCGACAGAAGCCCTTGCCCAGCTCCCATTTTCCACATCTCACTGCTTTACAATTTCCTAATTCAGCATCTTACACCACGATCTATAATAAAATCCATCCGAGACCCAGCAGTTGCTCAAGCTCCCAGTTCCACCCAGCCTGTCACAGAGCCCTGGTGACACCCTGGGGCTGTCAATTCAGGATGCTGAGCACTCCTGAATGCCTGTCCCAAGGATTCTGCCCCTCCTCTGGAGCTGGGGGAGGCCCCAGCACGTACAGTCCCTGAGGAGCGCGCTGCTCTTCCTGGGGTACATCACATGGACAAACTTCTTCCCGACGGCCTTCAGGTCCCTCATCTGGAACAAAAACAGAACAATTCCATTTATCCCCTCACAAAAATTACAGCTCCCAGCTAAAGCAAAGACACAGAAGTAAAGGAACATGGATGGCCAGTCAGGGGAGGATCCAGCCCGAGAAGTTCTGTAGCATCCTCTGCAGCAAACAATGACTGCTTTTCCTACGCTCCTTAACAACCACAGCACCAAATCCTTTTCTTTATCAACCACAATACTGTATCATTTAATAACACCAGGATATCACCAACAATTTGATTGCTCCCCTAGGAAAAGAAAATAAATGAAAACTACCTCCAGTCAGCAGTTTCTCACAGGCTCCCAGAGGCCTCTGCCCTCACACTGGTTTCAGGATCACAGAGAAACTTTGGCCCACAATCCAGACACTTTTTGACCCACGGGAATTTGTTTTACGTGACAGAGTTCTAAAACAATCCCCACGGAAGTACGGGTTGAGCAGAGCTGTGCCAAAACACGGGTTTTACACAACAGCTGCCAAAGACACCAGAAAACCTGAGTTCTACCCCAGCCACGGGCTCAGACTCACAATTGTGTCCTTGACTGGCTCATCCAGCGTGGAGTAATCCTCATCAGGAGAGTGAGATCCCACAGGGACGGTGATCTCCCCTTCTACTGGAATATCCTGGGGTATGGACACATCTGCCAGACCTGGGAACTGAACGGGCACAAACCTTTTTCAGGAACAGACACAAACACGCTTCAGATGGGCTGGGGACGAATCAGAACTCAGGGCTAGAGCGAATAAAAGGTCCTGTGGCTGCCCGTGCCCCGTCACCCCCAGAACCCGCTCCCAGCAGTGACTGAGAGGAGGAAAAGGCTCTGCTTTAGGGGAGGCGCTGCCCGAGGGCGGCACAGCCGCGGCAGCCCCGGCCCGGCCGGGCCCCGAGGCCGCTCAGGGGCACGGCGGAACCG
>VWZN01020004.1:871635-888669 GCA_013396955.1 Regulus satrapa | reverse complement strand
ATACCTTGGGGAGATAGTTTTATCTTCTTCTACTTGTGTGCATGGGGTTTAGATCGGATATATATATACACACACACAAAACAAATATTATCAGAACAATCCAGCATGATTAGTCATGGCCTCTAAACCAATGTCAATTTAACAATAAAGAAATGGAAACCTTACATCCCTCTGGTCACCATTACCTTAAAGTTCGTGTGGTTATGAAGTGTTTTAAAGCCTTCAACCCACAAGTTGTAAGTAACAGGCCTCTTCAATTCTGTGATCCACAAATTCAACTCCAAACCAATCATGTGGTTTGGAATGTAAAACTATGGTTAGATGCTAGAGATACAAATGAGACAATGTTCACCTAGCCCCTATTTTAGTGAAGACACTCAATTTATGAGGTATTTTAAACAGTGCAAAGTGCCCTCTCCAACTTTCCACAACTGTGAATTCAGGTTACCCTGCTTGTTCAACTTAAATAAAGGATTGAATTTTCGGTGCAAGAAAATAAAACTGAAAAAAACCAAACCAAAACAAAAAGGAAAAAAAAAAAGAAACTGGGAAGAGGAATAAAACATGCAAGAAGATTCTCAAAGCCCTAACACTTTTAGCCCTGAGCAGTTTAAAGAAAGTGAAGGCAGATGAGTAGAAGGAAGTTGGCTGCTTTCTTGGAGTCAAGGCCGTGTTTACATGAAGCAATAAAAGAAAACTAATCCCTATGGAAAGGGTAACTGCTTCATTCTTCCCAGCCCCTCTTATTTCAGAATAAAAGTTTTACAGATCCATGAAGATGGTGATGTGCAGCTGGAGAGGCTGTCTTTGAACAATGACAGCAGGCTTTAATTTTCAATTAGTTTCTTGGCTCTGATGTTTGCTTGCTCAATGCGGTCCCAGTTTGTATCGGCCTGAAAGAGAGAAATTCATAGGTCATTTGCAGACTTGATGCAAAACCATTTAAAAATTCAAACTGATCTGAATTTCTGAATTGCAAAGTATCATCACTGTGGTAGAGAGAAGGGGAGCAACTTCTATATGCTGGAAGTAATTTTTTTTTCCCCTAGAGAGCATATGCTGTCAATTTTGGCAGAAACAACCAAGCTGCTCAGGAAGCAAGTTAACAAGACAAGGAAATAAAAATTCTCTCCCACTGTTTAGACTTCAGACATAATCTTCAGGACCTCTACAGAGCAACAAGGTTGCTCTGAAGTAGAAGTAATAGTCAAAACTGGATCTATGGGCATGAAGTCAAATGTATTTTGCTTAGTGCAAATCCATAGTTTTCATTCATATTCCGTCCAATGTCCTAGTGTTGTAACAATATGATATTTGTAAGAACAAGCTTTAGATATTATTCTTTAATTTTCTATAATATAGCATCAAAAGTCAGGTAATAGGTTGAACAAGTGTCAAAATACAGTTTTACTGACAGGTATGATAATGAGTTTCTAAGTAATTCCCCAATTATGCAGTGTGCTGTAGGGAATGAAAGTGAAAAAAAAAGAAAAAAAAAAAAGAGGGGGAAAAAAAAGAGAAAGAAATAAGCGCCTTGATATTGTTAAAAATACCTATCCCCTACCACAAGAAAATAAGATTGCTGTGAGCAACAATCTCCCAGCATACCTCCAATAAATGTTTGTATTTTTAGTCCCATGAAGTTTATTCATTTTCAGAGTAACTAGTAATCTGTACTGTATATTTACATTTCCTGACACTCAAGCATTTGAATTTTGAGCTATATACCAAATATGTATCAAGGCTCTTGTTCAAATCAATGCAACCTAGAGGATGGCATAACCTTACCACATATTTGTTGCAAACACAGTGAGCACATTCCTAATAACCTCTCCACTACAGTCTCTGAATTGAAAGCAGAGAACACCTTTGACACTTACCTTCACATTTATCCGGTCTATTTGCTTATTCTGAGCATCAATCTCATTGCCCATATCCAAAGCCATGGTTTTCAAATTCCCAAGAATGTTTCCAACTTGAGCAAGATTTTCATCCATTTCTTCTTCTCTGGCATCATTGGTTATCCTGTTCAAATAATTAAGGCAGTGTTTCAAGAATCAAAACCATGTTTTTATCTGCCCAGATTTACTCCAGCAGAACTTGTTGGTTTGTTGCACTATGCATTAAAACCAAGGTATGTTTTTCCCCTTTTAAAACTCCCTGTTTTTCAAGCAAGCATTCACCAAAAGGAGTGAAAGCTAGCCATGACTTCAAAAATAGCCTTAAAAATTAAAATAGTTACCACAATTTTACGATGTTTCTCTCAAATACACTCAAATATGTCGTTTATGACAGTAAAAGGCCCTGATATTTTTAACAGTCCCCTCAATAACTAACTATGAAGCCTCATGGTTCTCATATCCGGAAACAGACTGACAATACCACCAGTACATGGTGGTAAAAATACAGAAGTGCAGGATAAGCACTACAATACTGAAGGTGTATGTGTCTACCATCTCCTCTTCAAGTAACGATTCCTCCAAACAACAGTAAAAAAAAATTATATTTAGCAACTTGACCTAAAATGCATCCGAAAGAAGCTGACAACTAGTAACAGGATTTGTTCTTTTGAGACTGAGGAATGTGAACAAGCAAACCTTGTAATATATCCACCACTTGGTCCTCCAGAAGTCTGAGGCTGCTGCCGATTTATGCTTCTTGGTTGCATGGATATCACATGATCCGCCGAGTTCTCTGTTCCATCTCCCCAGGTTGCTCTATACGCTTTGCTGGCCTCAAAGTTCTTTGTCCTACTCCATAAAAACAACATACCTGAACCACTACATCAGAAATATGGCTTCCTGATTGAAAATAAGTATTAAATCTAGAATTTCAGAAACATTTGTCTTGTGCCCAAGGAGATTAAATTTGGTACAGATAAAATTTCATCTATATAATACAAGTTCTTGTATCTTGATAGTAACGGAGTTACTCTAAGGACAGTAATTACTTTGATCTTAAGCTTTAATACAGGAACAGTAATTTGCTTAAAGCAGTACTTTACTAGAGGACAGAAGCTTATGACATTCACAGAAAAGCTTACTCTGTCATAAAATAGAGTTGTACTTATAACAGAAATTAATCTAGAGTCAAGATTGGTTACCTTTCAGGAAGAAAGTAGGATGAATGCATAAAATCCCTCAAATAAATACCTACACTTTGCAAGGAAAACATTAATTGCTACCAGTTTTTTATCACACATTAAAAAAATTATTTGGCAACAGATAAAGCTGGTGTTTCTCATTTTAACTTTGATTATGAACTAAGTACTGTTTAAGTAGCTTAAACTACTGTTTAAGTAGCTCTTCCATTCTGCAAGTCAACTGTACTAACTCCATTAAATCAATAAACCAACTTACCATTACACTTTTTCCATGTAATTCATAGGAGAAAAATAAAGAAAGCACACTGACACAAAGTAATCACAAGAATCACAGAGCCACAAGAGCAAAAGGGGAAGAAAACCTAACAAAATAAACTCATCTGAATTGGGATCTGTTCTCATGAATCCTGAACAACTTATTTTGAGAATATTCTCATGTTCACCTTGTTTTGTGGCATTTGCAGGTTTAAGCTAGATGATCCAGACACTGTCATTTTTCTGCTTCTTTAGACACCTGTGAAGGGAAATCTGTAGTGTCTCTCAGTACCATCTAACTTGGAAATCACAGGCAGTCAATTTCTAGAGATAGGTGCCTTTCAGTAACCTGGACGTCGTGCATTTGAAGAGTTGTGAAATTAGCTGTAATGAACAAATATCCCCCCTCATTCTACTGGTGTTTATGTATTCAATATAGGAAATCATGTTTCATGGGTCAGATCCTACAAGAAGTAATCTAGAATGAATATATGAAGGGGAAAAAATAGAATAATTTCTCAGTTTATAATGGAAATGTTGCACCCAACAAAACCTAAGCTAGTCAATTCTAGCTCCTTGTACATACACAGGCCTAAAGATCCCTAAGTTTACTGCAACTAGATTGAGTGTTATATTTTAATCTCATTTATACTAAGCCATAACCAGATGAGATCTTTGCTTCTGGAGAAGCAAAGTCTTGGGTGCCAGAGGCAATAGTGACAAAAGCTAAGTGACCTGAAGACTAGTTGCAACTGTGCTGTCAGCCAGAAAAATAACAGGGTTCAAAGAAAACTTCTCACTATCTGTTTTTAAAGTTTTTCAAATGACTACACATTCACATTCCTCAAGTTTCATTTCTGCAAAACTAAGGCAATTTACACAACCTGTCAAACCAGCAATGGCTCAAGCAGTTATTCATCATTTCCACAGCTAATAATACCTTCTGTAGTAATGGACATTTTCTATTCATGTCAGTATTACAAAACATCACAGTCACAAGGAGAACCGCATGCAGACAGACACCATGCACATGCAAGCACAAATGCAATAGAAACATCACTTCAGAAAGCTGGTTAAATATGCATCTGCACTACTAACACTGACCTTGTCCTAAAATCCACTTTCACCAGTTTAAGTGAATACAGCTTCTTATCCTAGTCTTCAGTTTTAGAAAGCAAGCATCAGTGTTAGGAGAGAATGGAAAAGAAAGTAGTAAAGATCAACAAAAAGGTAAATTGTTATTAGTATACAGACTGTATAACAGAACTGCCAGTATTTTGTGTTTTCAGAAAGTTTTTATCAATAATCTAAGGCTAGAAGAAATAAAGAAAAACCCCAAACAATAAATTAGCAAGTGTTCCAATTTGGCTTATTTAGCTTTATGCTTTTATGAAAAATATGAAAAGCTCTGGAGATACACACACATTTTACATTGAAAATGGGGTTGGAGTACCAGTAGATATTTGAAAGACACTTTTTTCTTTGTTGCCCACTCTTACCCATTTTTTTCTGTACTTTACTGCCCAGTTTGGTACACAACTATTTCTGTTCTCATTATCTGTGTGCTTGGAGTGCCACAACAGCTCACAAATTCTGAGCTCACTTAGTGTCAATAAGCAGCTCAGTAAGCTGTTTAGCTTCAGTGAGATAAGACTATCAACTACATAAAACATTTTGACTGGGTCAAAATGCTCCAACTCCACCAGCTTGAGACAGCTAATATAAAGCAGTAAGCACACCTATCCAGAGGTTAGAACATCTGCATTTTCAAGGAACTAAAGCACCAAGACTTTCAGCCTTAGAAATCACATTCATATCTATCCTAAATGACCCTTAAAGTACTATTCTGCTGGTTAAGTAGACTCAGCTACACCAAGGAATTTTTAACTAGACTTGTGCTAATTCTCCACTGAATGATAATTTATTTTGCTCGTGCTAAAGAGCAAAACCCAACAAATGCACACCCTATTCACTTCAGTCACCATACTCAATTTATGCCTCCTCCATCTGGAAGGGCTACGATCGCATCCAATTAACACACATTTTGGTGCTTTACTGCTTAAAGGTAAAGCTAGGACACCATCAAAAATAATTCTGACATAGTTCAGGCTGTTTACTTGTTTAAAAGTACAAATCAAGTGCCATTCTAAAGATTAGATCACTCAACTGACTTAGATATGGCAGCCATAACACACTGATGTTATAAAGTACTGTGAAGCAGGTCTGCACAAATTTTTGTAGTCACTAGGGAAAAGATTAAAGCTTTAGCACCAGCGTCTGCTCTGTTCTCCTACTCTCACCCTCCCTAAAGCATGAATATTTTTCAAATCCTTAGAGAACCAATACTAATTTCCTTCTCTAAAACATAAGTTGTGTTACTTTTAAATTAGTACAAAAGTACTGTTGTGAAAAAAATTGATTTTTGGAATAAGATTTCTGAGACTGCTGCATTACACTGAGCAGCACTAATTTTTGTATCACAAGTTTTGTGTTACTATGTATCTATTGCACAGAAAATGGTTAACTCTGTATCCCCCCAGAGTTTGTGATTTGATAAACCCTTCCCTTTCCCCTCCCCTGAGATTGTCAGCCATTGGCCAAGACCCTCTCCTCTCCACCATTTCCCCAGGTTTCAAAAAACTCCCCGCTGTGGCTTCTGCGGGCCCCTTTTTCCTCTTGGAACTGGTTTGGATTCAACTCTTGCACTTCCTTGGCAGGGAAGCGGCCCTTTGGTTTTTTGCCTTGATCTTGAAGACGCCCTTTCACCCCCCCCACGGCTTGGCTGGGCCAGGGACTCTCCCAGGGAGAGAAAGCGTGGACTTCAACACACAGGCACTTACATACAGCTATTTGCAGTCCAATTTGACCTCAACTGCATGGACCTTGATAGTCTTCTACTAAATAGAAGCCTTAATAAAATTAGGAGACAATTGTGCAGCATGTTATATAGCAGCTACATTCACAGCAAAAGGGGCATAATGTATAGTTAGATACAAGTAAGCTTTTATTACTCTCATACAATTTTAAAAGGATGCAGCTCTACAAACCAAAACAATCAACTTTGGTAGAGACTCAGCATTTTTTAATTAGCTCTTTTATTAGGTAATACCTCCTGTAAATAGTGTAGATATTTGGAATATTCTAAAACTCCAGGCCCAAGTAGCAATATAACTGACCTGTTACAAGGACAGACACAGAGCCCACAACATTTGTTAAGCTCTGTCAGTGTCTTCTCAGCTTCTCTCATGTCCTTATTTATCTGGTCCATGCCTTCTTCTATACGATTTAGTTGTTCTACAAGAGAAACACGTAACCTGATTAAACATAGACAGGGGGAAGGCAGGGAAAATTAACATTCTTTTATAGCAGGAACAAGTTTCAGTTCTTTCTTTGTACCAAGACGAATGACTTTCTTTCCCGCCTTTTATTTTTAAGATATTCAGTAAGAGGTTCTAGTTACTACTTTGCAAGTATCTTCCCCGTCCTCAGAGCAGCATTTCTGTTGCTACTTTTAAAGTAAATGCAGATAGTTACATTCATTCCAGGGGGGAAGGAAGCAGCTTCTGTAGCAGAGCTGTATTACATTGTAACTATCATTACCTCTTAACTACTTTAAAACCTTTTTTAAATAATACAAATACACGGGAATAACTAACTAGGAAAACTCATTCTCACCAAAATAATCTTTAATAATATACCTTTTGTTTAGGCAACAACTCTTATGGCAATGATGACATTCTACTATTCATTTTAGTGTTAGGGAAGAACTTACCTCCTTGTTCATCCAGCATGGTAATAGTTTTGATACCAACATCCTGGGACTGCAGAAAGAAATTTAGTTGCAGATATGAGATTGCAGTGCAAAATCAAAGGTCTGGATAGTAAGTTTGATAATTCAACCAAGTTCAGAATAAAACACTGCACTTGAAATAACTTATGTAGTAAGGCTATGAGACATCTCAAACTATAAGATACAATTTAATAAAATAATGCTTTTCAGTCTATATAGCTAAACTATCAGCTATATAGGCTGATAAGCACTTTACCTGTCACACTATCTCAATTCGGGGTTTTAATGGCAGTTTTGTGAGGTTTTTCTTTCATAACAAAAAGATGATAGCATTTATTGTAATACTTCTTGAGCTGTGACAATGTCTAGCTAGAAAAGTAAACCTAGCTGTGCTTCATTTTGAGAAGTAGCATTTGGTTCATTCATCCCTACATCCTTCAAAAAAGCTTACAAGGCCTTTAGTCCTGGGAGCCAGAATGAAAGAAAGCAAAACAGAGCCTGCAAAACCATTCCTAAGAATTCAGCAACAAGGAATACACCACAGCAGAGCTCTTTGCTGGCTCAGAGTCTTAGATCTAGCCTGCAAGCTGCACCCATGCTTTATACTGTAAACTGGCAGCATAGAATGAATCACCAAACTATGACAGCAAGAGAAATTACGCTGGCTCCTGACATGTCCTTCACATTTGTGTGTAAAAAACATTCACAAGGCTATGGTGATGCAAATGCCTCACTGAGAAGCATGAGGAAGTAGCATCTTCAGCAAGCCAGAACTGTGCAGAGGAATAGATCCTCATGCAGCTTCACTTTGATAAACTCAAAACACTGACTTGTTTCAAATAATGTAAAAGGGTGTGAAGAGTTTCATTATCAGTTGAAAGTGATGAACAGATTGTAAGAAGATGTATGTAGAACTACTTGCTTAGGACCATGAGCAGTCATACTCTACTACCCTGCCCAGCTGAGCCCTACAGTCCTCATAGTCCATGCTGTCCACAAAGTGAGCTAAAACAAATGATGGAAAGAGGATATGAAAAGCAAATTATGCAGCAGCCCAAGACATAACTGACCATCAGAAGACTTTTTACAACTAACCTGTAGCATTTAGAGACTAGATCCTTATGCTTAAAACAGGTAAAGAGGATATTGATCCTTCTGCAATCTGATATAATGTAAAAATCATGAAGGTTATGTCATTCTAATGCTACTGCTGAATCAAAGCAACAAGTTCTAATGATGATCTGTCTCAAGAAAGACAAAAAACTATTTAAAATCCCTTTTTGACAGTTCACATGCTGCTTTTTGTATTTAATAAATCCAGAGGACTAAAAAGCTTTTTCTTACCTCAATGGCCAAGCCAAGAATCCTCCTTGTGCTGTCCAAAGACTAGGAAGAATTTTAAAACGAGAGCATTAATTCCTTATATACACATCAGTGTCTGAAAGCCTTCTCTGCCAGTTCATTGTAGCAAGGCATTGGTATACCAAAGATTCATCACCTTGTCTATATTTAATACATGCTACAACATATTCCTTGTGACAGCACATTAGTTTTTCTTGGTTTTTAGTCCCTGCTATTATTTTTCTCATCCCATTGGAAAGTCATTACAAAACATGACATTCAAATGGATTTTAGTTAAATAACAAAGCCATGAAGTATTAATATGATTAACACTGCTGTAGGTAACCAAATTCCATCATATCCGTAATCAGGACTGAGTAATCAGTACTCATTTAAGTAACTGACTTGAAAATACAGCAGTTAAAATTAATTTTTATTTTTAGGAGTAGTGCTCACTCCAGTATTCACCAACTAAAGTAAAAATTTAAAACATTAGGCTATCACCTTGCAGAATCATTATCCTGATCTGTCTTTATTTTTAAAATATATTCTAATCCAGATGTTTTCCTATAGTATTTACCTCATCGGTGATCTGGTTGGCCCTCAGCTGAATTTCTTCAGGTGATAGGTCATCCATGATGAGGAAATACTACTTGTAAGTAATCACGTTGAAGAGAACCTTTCCCCTGTAACAACATATACCCATAAAGCATCAGAATTATCCTTTCATCAGTATCCTGAGTTGAAACTAGAAGATAGTTCAAAGAATGAGAGTCTATACATTCCTTTCTGCATAGTAAAACATCTCATTAGGACTAGAATACACTAAAATAATTATTCAGCTGATATGACCTAACTGAGGAGCTAAAAGAAATATAGGAACAATCAATATATGACATAGTTTTCTCTCCAAGATTTGGCTTCCTAAACATTAAAAAAAAAATAAATTCTATTGTTAGGTAAAAACCAGAAAATAAGGTCTTAAAATAACAAACTTCTCCATGCTGGAAAAACACATTTGTTTGCCCAGAAATCTAGAAATAAATTCATTAAGACATGTACATTATTAGCATAAAATTTCTTTCTATTTCCATTGCAGAAGTTCAATAGTCAGAAAAAGGGGAAGCATTTTCCAAGATGAAGCACCACCTAAAATGATCCCAAGAAACAGTCTACAAATGGTGGTTGTTATTTTATGGTGTATTCCTCAAATGCAAAAGGATCCACAAAAATTTTAACTGTTATGCCTGCAACTGTAGCAAAGGTTTTCTAATCCACCTTTCTCATAACAGAGTCATAACTGAAGTCCCAACACGCCATGATTTACCTTTTGCTATAAACTGAAGACATATATTTTGCCTAAAATACAAGATGAATAAGCAACCCCATCAGTAAGTGTATTCCTATCAGAGACAGGAATACAGAGCTGGGAATCTGCATTTCTGTAGGAGGAATGGTAATAAAGCGAGCACTCCCAGCAAGAGGAAACAGAGCTCACAGGTTACACAAAAATTTAATGAGATAGCACATAAGCTGAGAAATAAGAGGCTATTTCTCCCCCCAAAATTTTGCCCCTTAATTTTAAACTAATCCTTGATATTCCACACAAGTAGCTTGCAATTAAATTCATGTTATTCATGGATATAATTCCAAACATCCTGCTTGACTTTATCAATTTTCCCCTAGAAGATAAATATTTTAGAATACATAACGTAAGTAATTGCTCCTAGGAGGGTGAAATTATGTAGATTTGCCCAGCTGTTACCCCAGAGTTCTCCACAGGAAGTGTTCATAACTCTGATGGTAAACTGAAATGAAGACACCTAGATCTATTACAGCTAAAGTACTCCAAGATTTAAAGAACATTTCAGCAGGTTTAGTCTTCAGCACCTAGCATAGCCTGAGACAATGGCTCTAGGAGATTTTTCTAAATTAAATGTCAATGCAAGTTACTTTGTTATCATTACAAAAAAAAATCAAGATATTATCACACAAGGTCTTTAAACTCCGTTTTCAGTAGTCCAATTCCAATGTACAATCAGTGAACTATCTTTTCATTCACAAGCTTTCATAGCTCCTTTCATAAGGTTTATTTCAGGCAGTCCCATCTTTGAAACTGGGAGTGCCCTTCAAGCTGATTTGCACAGCTAAGGACCGGTGAACCTGGGACAGGGAGGAAGGTACCTATTTCCACTGAATCAGATTAAGCAACCTCTCTGGGCAACCTGCTCCAGTGCTCAGTCACCTGCACAGTAAAGAAGCTTTTCCTCATATGCAGGTGGAACTTCCTGTGCATCAGCTTCTGCCCATTGCCTTGTGTCCTATTGCTTGGCACCACTGCACAGAGCCTGGCTCCATCCTCTGACACCCTCCCTTCAGGTACTGATAGGCATTGATGAGGTCTCCTCTCAGTTGTCTCTTCTCGAGGCTGAACAGGCCCAGCTCCCTCAGCCTTCCCTTGTAAGAGATACTCCAGTCTCTTCATCATCTTCAACCCTTTACTGGACCCACTCCAGGAGTTCCCCATCTCTCTTGCACTGAGGAGCCCAGAGCTGGACACGGCACTCCTGATGTGCCCTCTCACCAGGGCTGAGCAGAGGGGCAGGATCAGCTCCCTGGACCTGCTGGCAGTGCTCTTCCTGATGCCCCCCAGGATCCCCTTGTCCTTCTTGGCCACGAGGGTGCTGCTGGCCCAGGGACACCTCGCTGTCCACGCGAGCCCCCAGGTCCCTCCTGGCAGAGCTGCTCTCCAGCAGGTCCCCAGCCTGTGCTGGTGCCTGGGGTTATTCTTCCCCACGTGCCGGGCCCTGCATTTGCCTCTGCTGGGTTTCAGACAGTTCTTCCCTGCCCATCTCTCCAGCCTGTCGAGGTCCTTCCCAAGGGCTGCACAGCCCTCTGGGCTCTCGGGCACTCCTCCCAGCTTTGTGTCATCAGTGAACCAGTTCCAACAGCTGACAGACAGGCTTGGTGCTCCCCATCCTTGCTCATATCTTCCTGAATAGCTCCATCCACTATAGCCAGCAAGAAGTTCTATAGAAATGTACAACGATCCACTCACTTTCACCCTAAATCAACAGTATTTGGTCATAAAACTGTTTATAAATTGACCTAACAATGAAGAAACACAGCTTCAAGATTGGAGGAAAAACCATTCAAATACAGCAGACCCAGAGGGGAAAATAAAGTTACTTCCAGGATTCTTCAAAGATGAGGTATGCATGTGTAGCAGAATTTGGCCCCTGATTGGGGCTGGAGAGCAACATGGACT
The DNA here is from genome assembly GCA_013396955.1 of Regulus satrapa. NCBI lineage: Eukaryota > Metazoa > Chordata > Aves > Passeriformes > Regulidae > Regulus > Regulus satrapa. The sequence continues at coordinate 876,912 of VWZN01020004.1, read as the reverse complement.
CCATGAATCAGAAGGCTAAATAGGATAATTTATTAACATCTACATGCAAACAGAGAGAAACACCAAGCACACATGCAGGCAAGCAAGCCAGAGAGCAATGTCTGTGTGTCCACAACATCCAGAGCATATTGATAAGGCAGAACCCTGTACTAGCATCAGACCGGCTGACCTGTGTAAACATCAGTGGATGTTATGAAGAATCTCTTGGTGCTCTCAAAACAATCTCAGGGCCATCTTGGCCCATGCATGTGCTTATCTTCTGATGCTCGTATTTGGACACATGTAGTGCTTTGCTTCTTGTGAGAGGAAACCTTAATTTAAAGTGATGGCTCATATAATTGCCAGGATAAATTACCTGTGTGAGTAAGCCAAGTAAAACCATTCAGAACGCTTGGTTAAGAGAAACATTCTAACAACCTTTCAGCATAAAGGGTTCGACTATTTACTGAAATTTTCTGATAATTTCTTGAGTTCTTATGTCACTGAAAAGTAACAGAACCTTTCTTTCTTTCTCTAGACTTCCTGGCAAGCTTACCCACCTTCACTTTTCAAACACTGCCATTAGAGTAGGTAAAACCAGACATACTAAGATTTCCTTATTAAGGCAGGCATAAGCAGGCATGCTCTTCAAATTATTTTGATTATAATATCTGTTAAAACTTCAATATCCAAGCCAAATGCATTGGACTCAGAAAAACCCAGTTTTATTTCCGTTAATTTGCACCATTGCTTTTGTAAGCACAGACAAAACCTACACCATAGCTCTACAGAGGCAATTAGTGCCATAAAAAAGAATAGAAAAACACATTCCCTAGGCAATAAAAACTTCTCACCACACAGTTTAAAGCACTCAAAAAAACACACAACACTAATTGAACACAAAGAAAATAATTTCAGAATAGGCTGTTTCCAAATATGTAAATACATACTCAATAGTTACAGGCCTAATTGGAATAGTTGAACATAGCAGGTGCCTTCCATGCAAGATACCTCAAGAAAGAAATTTTAACAGCCAAGATGAGTCCATTTGTATTGGAATAACTCAGCTGTTCCAACAGAAGAAAGTGTACATACATAAAGAAGGGCTACTAATTTCCCCATCTTTCTGCCTAGGAAAAGCATCCTTTGAGGTATTCAGCTCTTATGCTAATGGTATATGACAAAATTATTTTATACACAAGATATTAAGATTACTCAATAAAGACAAAACATATATAGAGAAAAAACCTGATATGGCTATTGATAACATTTGTTTCTATAACATTTGCTAAGGCAAGCATTAGTTTAACATTGATGCTCAATGTCTATTTTCTTTGCTTTCCCTCTCCTAACATTTAAAAAATCCTAGCCACAAAATAACTGAAGTAAAAAAAAAAAGACAACAGCCTACGAAGGTATTTCATAACTACAACAATATTCTGCTTTTTAAATTTTCTTCCTAGACAGGCAAGTTTAAACAGGAATCTAATGTGCCTTAATACAAAGCAGTATTCCTTTAAGGAAGGATGTGATGTCAGTTTTGTTTACTTTTTGTTATCAGTTTTCTGCAGTATTTGCTCAGTTAAACCCATTTCAGTACAGCTCTCCTTCTGCCTCTTTAATAGGAAGGCCTGATACCTGCAGAGCATGCAAAACTGAACTTGCTACAAAAATCTATTTTCTTGAAGTAACTGGGCTCGTTAAACTTGTCCGCTGGGAGACAGACTACGACACATTCATTACCTTAACTAGCACTGTCTTATAAAAAGGAAGATTCATTGAGAAACCAGAGCAGCAAGGAAATAAATGCATGGCCAGCAAGTCATAAGAACCTGAGTTTTACTGCCATGCTTTATTTGGGAGATTGCTCAAGATAGAAAGAGTTATTTGAAATTCCAATTTCAACCTAAAGCTTTAGATCTCTTCACAAGACTATTCGTGTTGGGCTAAGCCATCCTCCAAGTTCACCACTATAATACACATCATAACTAGGACATTGCTGCCCAAGCCAGTTGAGGATGGATTACACTTAAGCTACTTCTTCCTCCTGAACAAGGGGAAACAAACTTATGTTTGCACAGCCTTTTTTCTGCTTACAATCCATTTATTTGTGGCTCCAAAAGCCCTGAAAACCTTTCAATTCATTGTCCTATGTGAAGTTGTTAGGTTGGAGAGGACTGAGAGAAAGATGAAGCAGAAGTTTTTGCAAAATAATGAAGGACACAAAAAGCACTTTTGGGCTGATTTTATCACGGTCCATTCAAAGCACCACTGGCTTAGAGATCTTAATTTTGTTCACCAACACTCACAGAGCAACTGAAGCATTTTAGTGGGTTCCTTGTCTCATTTGAAAAAGCTGGAAGGTGACTGACTTGAGCTATGGCTAGGTCTCTATCAGCAGGAGGGTGATCCCCTGAGAGTACAGCACAAATTTTTGCTCGGGAAAAGCACTGCTCACATTGCCACATGGGAAGCGGATCAGTTCCAAGCACTGAGTTCTGTCCCAACCCCAGCTACTGAACTGAGAGCTAGCATCTGCCAAGGCAGAGCTTTGACAGTGTGAGAGAGCAAATCCAGTGCCTGGAACACCCACAGTGACCTGTCTGCACGTACGTGTCCTCGGGTTGAAATATCCGCTTGCCATCAGAAAGCTACGGAAGTTATCACTTCATCCAACAGCAGCTCACTGGCTGGCACGTTAAAAACTTTGTGGGGGGAGAGAATAAAGCACTTAAATGGAAAAACCCTCGAGATTAAAGCATTGCTGTATGCAGCAACAGCATAATCGTCTCTGCCACCCACCTTCCCAGAGCACACTGTAAAAAATGAACGTGAAATCTTTCTTTGTTGTCTCTCTCATTGGCCTAAAGCACTGCACCACTTAGGGTTTTTCTTGCAAGTGTTTTAATTTTAATTCAGAATTACTTGCAACTATAAGCCAGCTCTTTATACCAGCACACTCAGTTTCCAAAATAAACAAGTTCAAAAGCCATTACAACAGTGGCTTTGCAGAGCATTTTAAGGGTTTTTTTTCAATACAAATAATCTTCTGATATTTATAAGACACTTCCATGGTAATGAAAGCTATAGTAGGCAAGTTACATGATTTAAATACTTTTCTTCAGCACTTAGCTGAGAAGCAATTGTAATGCTTATTGTCTCTAGGAGAAAACAAAACTTAATTCCTTACTTTATGACAGTCCTGTAGCACATGAAGGCTGTGCTGTCCAAAGTACTCAAAACCCTTACTGATCTTTATGAATTTAAATTAACTGCAGGGTGGCACGAGGCCTGATAAAGTGCTTGCTCAACTCCAGTTACACTGTCCACATCTGGACAGGGAGAGGCTGGCAAAAGCAACAAATTTTCTAAAGCAGACAGGTCTGCTTGCAACAGATCAATATTGTTTTGATTGCTGGCACTTTCACAGACCGAATAACATGTATGTCCTGCATCTCTGGCTGACAAGCAGCAGTTTTGTACCTCTCATAGGATGAATGCCTTTCAGAAATTTATCATATATTCATTATATTTGCTACATATCATAAACTAGTTCCTTAACTCCCCATCTGAAGGTCCTCTACTTGCACCTACCCCTTTCGCTGTGAAGTCATGCTTTTAATCAGCATCACAAACTTCTTTCTCCTTCACTGATCGCTTTCAAACTGGGGGGAGGAAAGGAAATAGCTTATCCAATGCATCAGCAAGTATGATTGAGAAACACAGCCTATGCCTTCTTACCACCAAGATAGGAACTAGCTGGTGATACGACTCTGCTGTTGCAGCAACTGATGGAAAGTACAGACATGAGCTGCATTTTTAGCTGTCAGTGAATTGGTACAGCCTCAGGTGATTGTGGATGCTCTCAGTTCCTTCCATTGTAAAGACAGCTGCTGCCTTCCTCAAAAGATGGAAGAATTCATGAAACAATGTTCTTAGATATGTGAAAGTTAAGTATGAATTTCCTGGGCATGCGTGCAAAGGTCAAAATTTGACAGCTTATTCGACAGCTTTGTGTCTAGTGATGGAGGGTTTTTTGTTCTTTCAAATTCTTCATACCACTGATACAAAAAAGTTGTTTCTAAAAACCCTTCCTTAACAGCTACCCTATTTCCTAGTTAACTGAAATTCAGCCCGGCTAATGCGGGGTGGCAAAAGGTATCAGCACCAGAATGCAATCCTCCAGATGATTATGTCTACAAGATAAATGAATAAAGCATCTGTGGCCCTGGAGGAAGAGGCCAGGGCCCATGAGCAAGACACTACTCTGCATGCTTCCTGCTTTTTCTTATCAGCTTCCTGAACGCACTGCAAAGAGGAGATAGCACAAAGAATAGGTGCTACCAATGCCACCTCCTCTGTGCAGTGTGTTCAGTTCTACACTCACCTCAACAACTCATTTTTGTCCCTGAAAAGGCCTCATGAAACCTCCTTCAAATCAGATACTGGCCAATACAAATTCACAGTCGAACTCGGATCCACTTGCTGACAGTAACAGATTCCATTGCTCCTAAAGACACAAACTATGCTGTGTAATAACCTACTTCAAAAACTACAGAGCACAGGAGGTCAAGCATACAGACCGCCAGTATGCAATAAAGTATTCAATTAGATCAATCAATCGATATCCCAAGTGGCTTTTCCTTTGTCCCTAAACACCTTCCTACATAGCTGTTCCATCTACGGCACAGAATCACGTTTGTATACGAAGGGGAAGTATACCAACACTCTTAGTTCTAAAAACTGAGCATCTAGTGCCTTTTTTAAGGGGACAAATAAAAAAAGAAAAAAAAAAAAAGTTAGGCAGTTAGAGAAGTTGCATAAAAGAAATTTCCAAAGTTGCTTTAGGTCATTTACTTAGGGTGTCAAGTCATGTGTTGACTTTACATTAAGTGAAATAGAAAGAGAAAAAAAAGAAGAAAAAGAAAAAAATAAAGTTGACTGATCGGTAGTTTCCCAGAAGGACCAAGGGAATCGAGATGTACAAGCGTAAGAAGCCCAAAAGCACCCCGATGCTTATTGTTTACTACACTAACACTACAGTATCTTACAGATTAGTCTAAAGGCAGAAGGATACAACACAAAAGTTTAAGAAAAAGCAACAAGAAGCGGGTTTTCTCCTGGACCCTACTAACAGTACAACTCAGAGGCTCTCGCCAAGCAAATAAAAACCACCTGGACACGGCAGTGCCGCCCGCGGAAGGGGCGAGCCCGGGAGGCCTCCCCGCGCAGGGGCGGCGGGGCTCGGAGGCCCCGGGCGCGGACCCCCGGCCGCCCCATTCCCTCACGCAGCCCACA
>VWZN01020004.1:776439-870188 GCA_013396955.1 Regulus satrapa | reverse complement strand
CAGTTCAAAAAAGTTTATGAAATACTGGCCACAAGTAGCATTGATGATCGGAGTTCATACTGGCGTGTGTATATTTCGATGATGGAGGTTTGGTAACAGTTTTCTCATGCACGAAGAAACCTTTCCTTTTCATCCTCCCTCTTACACCTGATGAAATGCTGCTTTAAAGAACAGATAGGTTCTGAGGTGGTGTGACCTAGGAGAGGATAGGATTGAGAATTTGTAGACTTTGTTTTCAACATGAGTTTCCAGGTTTGCATTTAATATATCTCTGCTGCTTATTGCTGTTCTTCAGTTATTTGCTGCTTTTTTCAGTTAGTCCTCAGTCGCTGCATTAAACTGCATTAAACTAATTGATTATTTTGCTGTACTGACAGATCCTGGCCTAAAAAAAACCCACCCAAACACTTAAGCCTTCCAAAAATTTGCTTGATAGCTTTGCTGAAGTTTAGAAGCTTATTCCCATTAGCACTCCAGTATTTGGGATTACTGTTGCAGGCTCTAAGGGCCAGTGCAATGCGTCTGTAACATTTTACCTTGGAAATTTTATTTCTGTCCTGAGTTCCCTCCTGTTAAAAGCAACTGAATTATATTTTGGTTTTTTTTTAAGAAGTCCTTGCTTGACTGAAGTTGAACTGGCAGTTCAAGGCAGCTGCACTTGTACTGCTTTGTATGTCCCACTAGCGACTGATTTTTGTATGTAAAGTTAGTAAATAGTTGCTATACTCTGGCATTTTCAATTTGGAACAAGACATCAATTTTACCCAAATTATGTTTGTATGTTACCTAAGTCACTTTGGTCACTGTGACCCAACTCCTTCTCTTCCTTATGTTCAAAAATGTCAGATATTTTGAGAGATGTCAGCTAAAGACATCTTAGTTCCTGCAGGGCTGTGAATCCAGTACAGAGTAAGGGCAGTCACTGTCCTCTAAATTGTGTACAGATACACTACAACTTGTAGTATCTAGGTAAAATAAAAGCATTTTTCTATCAATTTTCTTTCCACCTTATCTTGTAAGGAAAAAAAAAAATCACGATATATCCAGAATAAAATTCAAATTCGTTCAGGATCAAATTTAAATTGTTAAACCTCTTTTTAACATCTGGTAATCGTCTTCTGTGAACTCTGCCACCAGATGGTGTCATAAGATTTGAGGTGTTATCTGGCTCAAGCTGATTCTAGCAAAGCAAGAGGATACTACTATACCTTACAAGTAACTCCTTTGTTTTTACAAAACTGTGTTTTGTATTTGTAATGTAAGCTTTGGGGGTTTATTTCATCACGTCCTAGACATTTTGATTCTGGTGTGGTAGAGCTGCTGGTGTTCAGCCCTGGGACAAACTGCATGACAGAGATATGGTCATTTAGGCAGGGCCTTGTATTTCTATTCTCTGGTCATTAATGACTACTATCCTAACGTTTGTGATCCTTAACTTGAATTTTCATGCATGAAAGCTCTCTATACTGAGGAGCTGAGTACCTTGGTTTGAGGGCTTCAAATCACTCTCCAGTGATTTTTCATACTCTGTAATGACACTATAAATAGAAGAAGCCCAATTACTTACGGAGTGCTCTCTCTGCTTGTTCTCTTGTGTCTATACAGATCTTTCTTACGGAGTCTGAGTTATTTCGGCAAGGCCAGGTAGCTGCTTCTGTGGAGCTGCAGTAGATAGGATGTGTAATCTCTTTTGATGTGGCTTTTGAGTCCTTGTTCTTAACTAATAAGTGAAAGAGACATCATATGCATGCCTGTGAAGGATCTTATGAGCTCGGATAGCCTAGGAAGGGGGAAAAAAGATACAAGTAAATGTTACAGAAATAAGTGTAAAGTTAAGTGTTGGATATTTCTGTCATTCTTTAAAAGGGTCTGTAATGTGAAGACCCTTTATAAAAGTGACTCAAGGTTACCAGAATAAGCTGATGTGAATTCTTTCCTAAGTCATAGAAATATTTAAATTATTAGATTTAAATCTAATGAGGTTGTTTTCCCCACATCTTGTGGGTCACCCTGTTGCTTCTTAGTAAGACTTTGTGCCGGTCATTATCAATTATGTTTGAGGCTGTAACAGTAGTAGGGATACAAGGACAGCTCCCTTCTGCTAATGGTGCTGGTAGGGGTGTTAGCTTGTAACAGTTCTTTTAAAGTGCTTTGGGCAGTTTGGAGAGGGGAGTAGCGATTTTAATAAGCCCAGGAAATGTGTTGTTTGAGGAGAACATTTTAACAGAACAAAACTTGCATATGCCTTAAACTGAATAGGGAGTATGGGAGAAAACAGAAGCTTTCCAGGAATGTGGATTTTAGGTGTTCTAAATGACAGCATACAGCAATAACTCTGAACAGTTCTTCATTCCAGTTTGGACAGAATATATTCCTGAATCTTCTGGTGTGTGAAAAGCTCTCCTGAGTTAGAGAGAAATAAAGCATTTAGTTTCACCAGAGAGAAATGGTCATCTTGATTTACAGCAAGGAAAACTTACTTTGTAAATTAGGAAATTATTAGCATTGGTTATGTAGAGGAATTGTAAAGATGCAATTTGGTTGTGGCTTAAAGTGTAAATATTCTTTTGGTCTGTGGCCTGTTCTTAGATTTACATGAAATAAAAATAGAAGTGGTGAAAACTCTGTGTTCCTGCCAGGTGTTCTGTGCCTGTGCCAGCTTGTTAAAGCTACTTCCCTGTGTGTTCTTATCTCCAGTAGACTTTCCCTGTATATCGTATAAATTCCAGTTATACTCATGGGATAGCATTCAGATAGTTTCTGCTAGATGTTTTCTAGGCCAGTTAGTGAGGTAAATTTTATTGCTTTTAACAGGAGTTTAAAGAACTTTGATCTGTGAAATAACTCTTCTTTCCTGGCTCCAGACAGTTGAGCACTTGTCTGCCCAATTATAACATTGGCTGTGTAGTGGTGCTGCTTCAGTGCTCAGGGGTCTGGACTACCCTTAGTTTGTCACATGGATAAAATTAAATCTTGGAAAGCAGGGAGAGATTTACCTTAAAAGCTTCACTTCTGGTACAAGAATTTAAATTCTGGAGTGTAATATTGTTTTCTCCTTTGCCCTGTAAAAATAAGAAACCAACTACACAGTAGTTTGTGCAGTGCCTGACAGTGTGCTGGAGGAGAATCATGCTGTTAGTCATGACTTAACTTTAGTAAGTCCTTAAGTTTTTGTTTGTTTTCTGGATTAGGTTGCACAGGTCAGCATCTCAGAAGGAAAGTTAGTGCCTCACACATGTGCCCAGAAAGAGAGTTAAGGAATTATATATATATATATATACATACATACTAGAAATTATGATATAGTGGGGGATGATGTATGGTGAATTCAGATACTTCAGGGGCGGTGAATCTTGGAAGGGAAGATAAAGTCTGTCAATGTTGGTGCTTTATTCTATGTAAATTCTGCTGGAAGCAATGAAATTGGAGCAGAGGGCTCTGGATTATTAGTGTTACTGTTCTACAGTTCAGCCGGTGTGTGTGCAGTTGGTTGCTGCAGGAGAGAAGTCACTGAGGCACTTGGGAATGATGTCTCCACAAGGAGCTGAGCGTGTGCTGGGCATGTTGCTGCAGAACATTCTGCACAGTGAAGTTGGAGCCTCCTGTTCTCCTCGAGTGTTGAGTTTCCCCTGCTCTCTGTAGGGACATGGAGCATTCAGGCAGGCCTTTAGACAGGCCAGCACTGCTGATCTCTTTGATGCCTCCTGAGGATTTCTAGGCAGCTGGCATGCCAGGCTGCACACTCCACTCCGTGGCACTTGTGGCTTTATATAGTCAGAGTGTTCAGCCACTAATCTGTAGCAGATTTAATCTTGATGTACATTTTTAATGTATGCTATCCGGTAAGGTTGAATAACTGCGGACAAATGGATGTTGTGGCAGGAAGCAGGCTAATGCCTAATTTTCTTTGTAGGCTATTTTTATTTGTGAGAAGTGTTCTCCAAAATCTCTGTAGCAGACTTGCTTAATTTAATTAAAACTCTGTGGTGTTTCCAAGCTCTGTGCAGGTGCAGACTATGGGCAAGTTCCGTTGACATTACCTAGTTGTAAAACACATCCCTTCCCTTTAAAACAAACAAATAAAAAATGACCCATTGAACAGTTACATTCCCTCTAAGTAGAAAGCTGTTGTAATATCTCATTTGTTTCAAAGGCTTTACATTCTGCTCTTAACACCTGTTCTTCTTTTTATATGATGGTGGGTCTTTTTGGCAAAACCTTATCTTTGAGTGCAGTTTGCTCATTTTTTAGAGTACCTCATCTTCCTACTCAAGTCCCATAAAAGACTGCAAATGCAGCAAATTGATGATTTCAAAAGCACAAGGTGTTAAAGCTGATAGAAGCTTGAAGGTTGTTTAAAGTACGTGGAGTTTTTTTTTTTTAAGAATTCAAATGTGCCCACATTTATCTACAGAGAGCTCTGTTTCTGAAGTTTCTTCATGAAGAATGAAAGTTTTGAGGTTGACCAGACCAGTATACGGTGAGATGAAATGCAGTGACTACGTGGCTCAAAAGTTGTCTGATTCTTGTGGATTTTGCATAGTAACTGAGAAAATGCCTTTGATTTATTATGTCATTCAAACTGCTTCCTAGAAAAGTTCTTTTACAGTAAAATTTAAGTACTTAATTAAAGTGAACCGCAGTGTTTATAAGTTTAGCAGCATTTGGGAGAAAGCTGAGGATGATGGGAAGTGGTTTATATCTAAGTAAGTCAGTAAGTCAAGAGGTGATCTGGAAATAGAATCTGTGTCTATGTTGTCCCAGTCCCTGTGACATCTACTGAATCTCTTTATTTCTGAGTCCATGCCTCCAAGGGCTTCTCTCAGCAGAGCTGAAAGTTTCCCTTTTCCTAGTGACATCCAATAGCATTTGAATTCTATTAGTATTTTTAGTACTCTGTCATAAGTAATGCCCAGCTGATTGGGCAGTTTGCTGAAAACTCTTCCTGTAATCGTGTATAGTTACTATATGTTTTAATTAGCCAAAACAGGTGTAATGTTAGCTCTGCTGGTGGAAGCTTTTTCATGTTCTGTGCTAACTGCCCTGCTTTTCCTGGTTGAAGTCCCGTGCTGCTTTCAGCCCAGTGCAGAACGAATTCTGGAAATACTTGCGTGATCTTCAACAAGATCTTGAGCCACATGTAGGGTGTTGCTCCTCTAACCTACAAAGTAGTGCCAGTGAAGAATGTTGGGGGAGTACAGAGAATTTTAATGCAAAAGGAAGTGTCTGAAATTGGTGCAAGGATTAGCAGCCTCGCTTTCCCCGAGTGCTTCCATGTTAATTGCATTACATATCCAACATAACTATGTTGGATAGGCATCTAAACATTTGTCACTTGTGTATGTATGATCATTAATAATTCCTTTAGATCTGTTGCAGCTGGGTAGATCTGTCTATAAACAGTATATTGATGATGTGCTGCTACATTGACCTAATAACCCTCTAGAGAATCAGGAGTCTGCAATATCTCATTTTCCTTCTCATATTAGCTTAAATTTTCCTTAACTGCTCTCTCAGTTGAAGTATGTTTAAAAACAAGTTATGATCTGTATAAATGCTTTCAAAATCATTTGTTCCAAAATATAGTATTTCTGTATCCTGACTTTCCATGAAGACATGGACATCACTGATACCATATGAATTTATATGCAGGCTGCAGCAAAGTTTTGAATAATCTTATACCTTTGTTGGGGGTTATGTGTCAAAATAAACAGCTGCTACTAACGATTCAAATATATCAGATGTCCATGTGATGAAGCTGAAAAATGCATATTTAAACACGTACCAGGTATCTCGGGGAGATCAAGACTGGTGGTTGGGGAACATGAGAACAGTGAATCCCCTGTTGTGTTTTAGTATGATGACGTGGGGATTTTTTAGGGAGAAAACGCTCTTTGTTGTCTAATGGTGGAAGTGCTATTGCAACTCTCAGTTTCTTCCCCTTTAACCTGGACAGATGCTGGTATCTTATGTGTAAATGGACATGCAAATCTATAGGGAAGGAGCTACTTGTCAAAGAACTATGTTTTGGATTTCAAGGTCCAAACCCTTCAAGAGTTGTGCTTTTAGTTGCTGATTTTTGTTTACAGTTGGATGAACAACTGAATATCAGAGCTGGTTTTACTCTCAGTAATCTGGATTTGGTAAAAATCCTGTTCCTGTCCTTTGCCCTTCTAGTCAGTACCAGATTGGAGTTTTTGGTGCCCCTGATAAACAAGGTTGATGTTGAATAATTAGAATTAACTTGCTAGGGTCAATTGTGGAGAAGAGTACTTGAAGAAGGCTAAATTAAAGGTTAAATTCGATGCTATTAGCTAAGTTAGCCCTGAAGCTGCCTAATAGAAGATGGCAAAACTTGAAAGGATTTGTATTTTTCTGTGCAGGTATAAAAATGCCGTGTGTTTAAAAAAAATACATTTCTTTCCAGTTTAGGGTGAGGAACTGCGTCTGCCAAGTCAATTAAAAATGACAATAATGCTCAGTCATTCTGCATTTTAGTGTATTTTAAGAGAAAGAAAAGTGCAAAGATTATACCCCGTTATTTAAACAGACATCTGTTTTTGCATTATAACCTAGGCTCTGTAATTTCACTGCACTCCTTATGAGTTAAACATGATGATAAAATACACATGACATTTAATTTGACCCTCTACTGCTTGCATTTGTATATATGCAAGTCTTAAGTAGATTAATGTTAAAATGCTGTCTAAAATTGAGTAGTTCAGTACATGCATGTGTCCTTCTTACAGAGGCTAATGAGAAAAATACTGACTTTAAATCACTTCAGATTTTATTTTATTCCATTTACATGGATTGATGAAACTTGAAGACTAGTGGTTTTTCACATGATGAATGGCCTGGGGCCTTAAATACCTTCCTTGAGTGAATTTTTGTACTAAAATAAAGATCTGACTTGGGCCTGCTTGGTTTTCCCAGTTCCTTATCTCCCTGTCATCATCCTAGTTGAAAAGTGTTTTGTTAATCTGATTTGAGTAGCCAAAAGGATTCCTGCAGCTCTCTGGCTGTTGAATGATTACCATGTCTTGGATGGTAAGAAACAAAATGAAAGAAAGGGAAAACGACATTTTATTACAGATGTTTTAGATGACTCTTCTTATGTTTATTTGAAGAGTATTGACTATGCATGAGAGGCATGTAAGCTCAACAGGAGAGTTTTCATAAACAGTAATTTTGCTTACTTTATGCAGTAAAATAGATTAATGAAACAAGTAATCCTGAATGCTCGCTATTTTAAAATTGTTTTTATCTGCAGGTATCGGATAAGATATTTCCAGACTAATAAGCATGGTTCAGCAACGAAAATGTGCATTATGTCACATTGTGTACAACTCAAAAAAGGTAAGTAATGAATGCTTGACATGTCTCAGTAGATATTAATATGAAATGTGAATGAGAAATGCTTCCATTTTAAAATTCTGCAAAGTACAATTTCCATTTACCAGGTATATATTGCCCCAAGTCTATCTCAAATCAAGGAATATATTTGCATGTGCTCTGATGTATCTTTCTTGAAGTGAGCTGTGCAGTACGCTTGATTCTGAATGTTAAAAGTAGTGAGGTCTTTGAGGTTTTTAATATATTTTTATAAAGGTACTAAAGTGAAAAGCACTCACGCTTATTTGGCTGTAAATTGTGACATGGGAAGAATAATGCAATACATTAATTTTTAGGTTCCTTTTGGGAGGTCTGTGTTTCCATGTGGAAGAACCAAATGGAATTGTGTAGCACGGCATTGTGTGTTTTCTTTAATGTGTCAGTTTGCTGTCCATCTTCTGTGTGCTGTATTTATGCAAAGTCTGCATTGAAACCCAGCGTTTCTTAATGGGCCTTCATGTGTTGTTTAGCCACATGGCACGTGGAGATGTGGCAAATGCCAGTGCTCTAATTCACACAGCTCTTCAAGGTTGAAGATGTTCCTTTTGCCTTTGCAGATAGATTTCAGGAGCTAAAGAGGATTAGTATCTGATCTTTGAAGATTTCCAAACACTTTGGGTCAAACACCAAAAGAAAGTTAAATCATCTGGACTGCTTCCTTTTGCTGAGTGGTGAATGTTCTTTCTCTTCTGGCAGCTCCTTCTCAATATTGAGTAAAAAATTATAACAGTACTGCAGTTTATGGATCAGGGTTGCTGTAAACAACAAACTGACATGTACAGCTCAGTTTCTGAAGTGTCTAGCTGAGTAAAATAGTATGCAATGATGAATTTAGAGCCATCTTATCATACAAATGCAGAGCAAATGCTCACATTGCCCAGGGAAACTGAACTACTGTGATTCTGAAGAGTGGTATTAATGAGACTTGTAATTAAAATGATTCTCATCCATGATTTGTCAAAAATCAGTGTAGTAAACTTTGCTACATGCACTGTTATTTGACTTTCTCCTGGAATTCTGCTTCCATTGTCTTGAGCTTTAATGACTTAACGTGTGCCCTTCTTGGGAAAGGTAACAAAACTTCCTGCATGTGTGCCTACTTGTGCTTTTATAGTCACAGAAACAGGAATGGCAACTGCTACAGCCCTTGGAGTAGAGTACACCCCTGTGCAAGGCAGGAGATTTCTCAAAAATTAGCTTTTCAGACATGATGCAGTGTTTTGTTTTGATACAGTTTTATTTTGTTTCTGCATGTTGAAGGAGATGGAAGAACACATGAGAAGCATGCTTCACCACAGAGAACTGGAAAACCTGAAGGGAAGGTATGAGAACAATCTTGCATCCTTCCTCCCTGTGCCATTTTATATGTCACTTCCTGGAAGAACTCCTGACCTATTTCCCATACGAGCTGAACTGCACAATTTATCTTTACGGTTCACTTTAGTAGCATGCCTTGTCATACAGCTGGCAATAAATGTGTTCTCATGATGTCAGAAACTTAGGAGGCAAACAATAATGTGGAAGAAACTCAACTGCATTGCTTTGACTGCAATGAAATAAAATTACTTCATTCTTGGCAGTTTCATGCTTGGTTCTTTCTGTTTTTTGCAAGCACTAGGTTTCATTTTCCATGTCAAAATTAGGAACAGTGTTATTTTTATTTTAAATTTTTGGGAGGGTTTTTTGGGTTTTTTTAATTAAATTTTCAATGACGGAAAAACAATTGTTGATCTTTTAAAGCTCTGAGAATGATATCTGCCTGAGTGATTGTCGTTTGCCACTATGGTCCAGTTGCTTGACTAAGAAACCTAACCAAGCTGGATGGTGTTTTCTTTAAGGTTTCCTTGTTTTGTTTGAAACCTTTGGAAAGTAAAAAGGGGGAGTTAAGGGATATTCAAATGTCATCCTAATAATAGGGAATTAGGTTGCAACCAGAGTACACTTAGAAGTAACTTTAGGTGTATGGATTTTGAGGTAGCCACAGAGATCAGATACTGTCAAAAACTTGAGTATTTGATCTACGAATTAATTTTTGATCACCTTGCAGCACAAACTTTGTGAAATAACAAATCTGTTTTAAAAATCTTTTAAAGGACTTAAAGTAATCCTCTTTCTAGTTTTTGAGGTGTGTGGGGGAATTAATTTTCTCAAGATTTCATCTTATACCCAGGGAAAAAATCCAGAATGCTCTCTGCACTAGACACTGACTTTTGGCTTGGGGTCAGCTAACTTGTGGAGCATTTCTGTTCTGGACTGTCTTCTTCTGACAATGATTGTGAAATTTCACTTTTTTTGACTTTTTTTTTTTGGTCTTCTACATTTTATTTTTGCTTTTAGTTAGTTATGGCTCTGGAAAATAACAGTAATTTCTAGTAGTTATATATTGTGTCTGCAGTGGCTTGCAAGTGATGGGAGAATTTTTGTCATTTCCATGGGCTGGCAAAATTCCATGGACTGAAGTTAAATTTCTTTCATCATCATTACATTTTTTATTATTAATGTCTTCATTACTCTTTAAGAAGAATACACAGAAGGAGCTTGTTCTTAAAATAATAAACTTAATTTTTCACTGTGCAACAGCAGCCTTGTTCTCTCTCTTGTGTCCCTTCTTCCTCCCATTTAAATTCAATTAGAAGTTTTTTAGGAGTCTTTTACAACCGTCTACTTCAAGAAGAGAATGTGAAGCACATGAGTGTTGCTGAATTCTGTAACAGAGGATAATACCATTAAAGTGTGTAGAGTGTTAGCATCTTACTACCTTGAAATCTAGGGTCCAACTGGAAGTCACTTTTCAGACTTCCTGTATGGAAGAGGTAAAGGAAACACACAGGTTGATTCATACTTTTTTTTTTTCCCCTTTTGAAGTAGCTTAGCAATCTCGAGGGCTAGAATAATTTTCTGGAAACATTTTAAGACCCTTCTCCTTTTCTTGAAGTCTTATTCCATGTGATGTATAAGGAGAACTGGATGGCAAGTACAAAGCCAGAGTATATTTGGGTTTTGTTTGTTGTTAGTTGAAAGTGATGTAGTGCTCTTGTTACAAGGACATTGAGTCTACAGTCTGAAGTACACATGCAGTAAAAAAGCTCTTGGATGATTTCATACTGAGAATACTTCTGTCATGTGTGCCTCCAACTTCATTTGGCCGCCTTGTTGAACAACTAAGATTGTGTGGTGCTCCTGTATGGTAGGGGAATGGATAGACATGATCACTGTGTGTCATGGACCGTGCTAGTTCTGGACAGCATTAATGGGTATAGGAAAAGTACAGAACTGAAGGAAATCTGAATTCCCTTAAGTGTAGCTAGCTGAACTCCTAGCCAGTTTATCTTCAATTAAAGCAGTTGTTCATAAAGAAAAAAAAATTAGTTGTTTTTTTCTTTAGGCTTTTATAGATTAATAGCAGGTCAGGGAAGTCTTGCTTTTTCAGACTGTCAGTTGGTACAAGAACCACAGCTTTGTTACTAGTAAGTCAACTTTGTAACTTGTAACTAACAAGTTAGAAGTGATAGAAACAAGTTATTTGTCCTCAGTCCAGCTGTTAACTCACTGGCTTTGTCCAAGTAAATAAAACTTTACATTTAGTTAGTCAGTCATAAATGAGGATGGTAAAATTTTTATGAAAGAATTGAAACATGGGTCTTATGAAGGATGTGGATTGTTCTTTAAAAGCTAATTACTATCACATTAAAACCACTGGGGGGTGTTTTCTCATTGAGAGTCCTTATGAGTGGATTGGAACGTTATGTAAAAAGAACATATTTCTCAGTTAGAAGACAACTTTCTATTTGCAGTTTGCCTTGTGTGATGGCTTAAGTTAAAAATAAGTCTTATTAGCTGTGCACAGCTGTGCCATTTATGAGTGTGAAGAGGATTCTTCCAGTGATGTTAATAAAATATACTGGTTTGGTTACCTTTATTGCATTAGATAACCCAAAGTACACTATGTAGGATATGGGCTTTGAATATTCATTAGCAAGTGTGAAGCTAAATTTGGAAGCTACTGACATCATCAATGAAATCTATCTTGACGTTTAATTTGAAATTAATTAGGCTGCAACACAGAGAATAATTAAACACAACAATTCTGATTTTTAATACTTAGGCTGCTTAAAATAAAGCTCTCTAGATGTGTCTGAATGACTGCATTGATTAAGTATCTCAGCTATGTTAGTAGAGAAAACCACTGATATCCAGGATAAGTAAAACATAACTGATGACGCTTGACTGACCACTTCAGTCAGGATGTTGCCTTAAGACCTTGACTGAATGTTCATATTTTCATCTTTCTCTCATTTTATTTTTCAATAAAAAAACAAGGATTCATATTTGTCTTTTTCCTTTATGGAACCCATTTTCTTGACACTAGTCATGAACTGTGTGTTGTATTTTAATGCTTCTGTTCTAAGACCTTGATGTCAAGTGTTCCATGGGGACATACATATCTGTTTTTATGAATTAGCTGGCAGAATTGAAAGAAACATTGTGGAGGCAGTCAGTGAATCCTGTCTTGGTCTGCTGAGTTATTTGCAGTGGAGTATGCTCTGATTAATGTTTTTTGATTTTTTTTTTTAAATTTTTTTTATTCTGGTGCACATGTTTTCCTTGTCTGGAAAGCTAACAATGTACTTCTTTAACACTGGAGTATTGGAAGGATTGGTCAAAACAACAAATGTGGTCTTAGAAATTTGAATTCCTTAAAAAGAATAAAAAAGTTCAAGTCTCGTAACCTTAATCCAGTAACATGAGTAAAGCCATTTGTCTGATACAGCTGTCAGTTTTCTCCGGCTGAAATTATTTCTATATTGTTTAGGATAAGTCCTCTAAAGTAGAAAGCAGACCTCATGCACACTTGAACCAAATAAAGTGCAGTGAACCGAAGACACCCTCCCATCACTCACTGTGCTGTGGAGTCTTTGGATTCCAGGCAGCAGTCTCAGCTGTCCCAGTTTAGGTTATGTTGGATCAGGATTGGCTGTAGCCATGCACTGCCTACTCCCTTTTCTAAATTTCACTGGGGGAAGGCTCAAAGCAAAGATTAAATGTAGAAGCTGTCACCAGGCTTCCCCAGTGCAGCTGGCAGCATGGATGGGCTTCAGAGCTCCTGCTAGCTCTGGAAGCCTTTCATTCTGCCTCCTCGCTCACTATGTTTCCTCTGAATAGATTTTGAGTACAACAATTCAAGAAGAATTCCTCCTCCCAGTTAACACAGCTTTATTACCAAGTCTTTTACCTCTTGATTGTTGGAAAAAAATCTTGTAAAAATTGACCATCAAAAAGCTAAACCTTGAAAGAAAAAGCCAGAGAATTCAAATAACTTAAATATACTGAGCAAAACCTGGTTGCCTTAAACTCAAGTACATTCAGAGGAAACAAAGTAAGACCAGAACTACCTGCCATGCCAGTTGGCAGCGTTGAAAGTCCACCCTCTGCCTCTCTTCCCAGGGATAGCAACCATGAATGCCAGGTGTGCAGGGTGACTCTGGTGGGTTTGTCAGCATATGCCAAGCACATCTCCAGTCAGCTGCACAAAGACAACGTCGGTGCCCATGACAGTAAAGAGGAAGAGAAAGAAGAGGCAGAAGAAGAACACCTTGACAAAGAACTCATTCAACTAATCAAGCAAAAGAAGGAACGGAACCGGTGAGTTTTCCTTTCTGCACCTAGGTCACGGAATTGCTTCTCACACAATGAGGTGCACTCCTAAGTCTTAGGTACTCACAAAATGTAAACTGCCTGTAGCTAGTGTACTTGTTGTGATAACAATCCAAGAGATCTGTGTGCCATTTCAACATGTAAACATGGCTCTGAATGTCCTTGATATGTTCCTCTAATACTAGTATGAAAATATAATAATTCTTCATTATGGGTAAAAACAGTCTTGCCTTTTGGGAACCCTAATGTTTTTATTTTAATATTTGATACCTTTTAAACTGAAGGCTTAATAAATGGGCAGTAGTGCTGATATTGTTGTCTGTAGGAACCTGGCCTCTAAGAAACTGCAGCTGAACATGTTTTTTATGAAATGAATTGGATTATTCTGTAAATGTCACACTGAAATTCCCTAATCCTTGAATGAAATTTCTTACCTGTTTTACCTTGTTGCTAACCATTAGCTAAACATAGTTGCAGTGGCTCACTATGAAATAGAAGGCTGCAGAAAGTAATAATTATTGTCTTTTATTTTACATGAAAATCTGTACATGTCAATCTGTACAATCATTGCTTAAGTGATCTTCCATTTGGGAATATATTGTTTGAATAGATTTATGGCATGGTACTAAAAGGGTGCAGGTGATGGTACTAAAGGGGCATACAGTTTTAATAGAAAGTCTTGTGTTCTGTGGCTAGAAATCTGAATTAATGTTTCCAGATGTTGAAGTCTGTGGAGATTATTAGGTTTTGACATCATTCTGTCATACTAGTATGCACTGTGCAATAGTAATGTTTTCATACTGGTTAATGTAGGTAGCAAAAATGTCATTTTTCCTTTTTGTTTTATGGAAAAAGAGTAATGCTGTCAGTGCAGTGTTGTTCTGAGGCAACTAAAACCATAGAAAATCTGTCTGTTGGTTTGGAGAGGGGAAAAGCCAGAAAGCACAAGTTTAAGTTATTGATTTAGCAAAATTATTTCCATTAGATCATAATCTAGTTGGGTCAGCTCTTAGGACTTACTGTATAACTTAGACATCATATTTTACACAGTAGACTGTTTTCCATTAGAGACTAGTTATTAGTGAATATTTGAGCAGAACTGGAATGTATCAAAAACATAAATGGTGTTACAGTATGAATTTGCAGTCTACTCAAATAAATTGTTTTTGAGTAGTGTGTAGTAGTGTGAAAGTTTACTGTCTTTCTTGTCCAGGGATCTAGAATGGATGTATTTCTGTGGTCAGTTTGTTGAAAGAACTTTTAATGAAAACTCCTCATTTGGTAGGATAAATATTTGGAATGTTTAGACTGCTGACGCTGGGAATAGCTGTAGCGGTTAAGGGAGCGTTTATCTTTAAATGTACATGTGATAGTTTGCCACGTGTTTGTGATAAGTTGCCAAGTGCTATCCAAAGGGCAGTCGATAGTGCTGCTGGAAGGCTCATACAGACTCGGCATTACACGCTGTGGACTGTTCTAGTCCCTTGATTAAAAGAAGACAAATTGTTTTTGTATCTGAGGTACATCTTCTGTGGATGTTTTGCATCTGTGTTTTAATCAAACCGTTATACATGGAGCCATCATGTCAGTTGTTCTCTCCAGTAAGGATAATAATGAGTTTGTCTGCTTAACTTTTGTCTGTTTTATATCAGTTCACTCTAGTTACACCATCTAACACCAGCAAAATAGCCTTAAAAAAAAAATCTCGCTACTGAACTTTCTATCTACTAAGATTGATCAAATTACAAAGATTGTATAACATACAAATTATGAAGATTATATAACATAAGGAAGCTTTCTTTTTATGAGTTTCTTATTGATCCAATAGTAAATATAAAAGAATGCTATCTTTCAAGTTGGAGGCAAGTATTTGAGAATTAATGTACTGAACTGTTCCTGCACCAAATCAGTTGCTCTTGTAAGAGAAATTTTTAAAATTATATTTAACTAAAGGTACAACATCAGTTATGAAAGTCAAACATTACTGAAGCTTGAACAGCAAAGCTGCTAAAAAACTGTCTCTTTCTAATAAATAATTTTTAAAAGTATTTTGTTCCCAGTGCAAAGGAAATTATTGGTGCTTGTGGACTGTTGGATTTTAGTAGAATAGCACCAGAATTTAGGCTTTTCTCAATTCTTTCTTTAGGCAAACTGATCCAAGTTGTGCAAACCAAGAATTAGAATGTGATGATAGGAGATCACAGAGGAGGCGAGAAGAAAGAGAAGCTTATGATCAGTCGTCACGACATCATCACAGTGCCTCACAAAGGGAACGGAAGTGGGAAAAGGACGATTATGTTAGCCCTAGACAAGGCAGATTTTCACAGAAGAACCTTAATATAAACAGATATTCAGGTGGTGCAAGGGGCCACGCTGGGTGGCACCAGAATGTTTCAGGAAGCCCTTTAAATCGACATAGCTATGGGAATTCTGGACATGCTTGGAATCTAAATGGGTGGGAAAGAGGAACATCAAATTGGCATCATGGTGCCAGGGAAAGAAATTCTACTTGGCACTCGGAAGAAACTGGTAATTTTTCTAGCTGGAATTCCAACAGTTACGGAGGAAACTGGAAGCCAAGTCCTCATGGTGCAAATGGCTGGAATTTTGGAAACTCAGGAGGATCATATTCAGAGCCAAGTAAATACAGGAAGGACAGGTATACATGGCAGCGGCCAGTGAAAGGTGGCAGAAGTCGAAGTAAATGGGGGGTCAATCTAGATTTTACTAGTGATAAGGTTGCTGCTGAGGGGGCATTGGATTTTAGTACAACGAAACAACCAGAAAGCAAAGCTTCAAGAGCCAGTGGAAAAAGTGTCAGTCCTTCCAGAGATAAAACATATCGCTGGACTCCCTACCCATCCCAGAAAACTGCAGAGCAGCAACCAGAAGATAATGTTTCAAAAACTTCAGATAAAATGGATTCTGGACTTACGGCTGTCACTGATCCATCAACGAACGGAAAAACTTGTGAAGCCAATGTTAGCCTTTCAAAACTTATAAAACAAGAAGCATCTTCGCCTTCTAATGGAACCTCAGATCACCTTGATTCGTGCAAGGTTGTGCAAGACTCTTCTAGTGGTGAAAAGCCTGGCAAAGATGATAGCAGAAGTAGTAGGATGCCATCACTGAAATCCCCTCTTCTGAATATCACAGATATGAAGTTATCCTTGACAAAGCAAGACACAAAGAGTCTCTTAAAAAATGTCAGGCTTCTGTTATCCTCAACAAGTGGTGAAGAGCAGAATCATTTGAATGCAGTGAACTTGGAAACAAACAGTTTATCCTCTTATTCATCAAAGCCACCTAGTGCTTGTGTTGGTAACTTAGAAGACAAGAAATATGTGCTTGATAGCAATCTTGGAGGGCCTGGTAATAACTTAAGTGAAGCAGAACAAAATCCCGGAAGTGTTCAGTCCAACCATTCCTTGCAAAATGCTCCCTTAAGCTCTTGCAGAGATACAAGTGACCAGAATAGGGAAGAAACTGGGAAAGCATTGCGAAAGGAGTTCAGACTAGATTCATTAGAAGATGTGAGTGGTGATGATTTAATGGGAAATGAGAAATCAGAAGCAAAAGTTGAAAAGTTGGATTCTTCTGTCAGTTCTTGTTTACCCTGTGACGCTCCTGAAGGTAAAACTACCACCTCTGATAAGAAAGATGATGAAAAGCATCTGCTCAAAAAATTTACATTTCGCATAGAACCTACGGTTTCTTCATCAAGCAGTCAGGACCGTTTGCATGTGGATTTGAAAACCTCACAGGACAGGGAAGGGAATGAAGGGTGTGTCAAGTCTCATGATCAATTTGAAATGGAAGGTTTCGAAAATCCTTCAGATAATGAGCTTCAAAAAGGAGGAAGCCAGCCAGGAGGCCTCCTTCTTTCAGATTTAAGCAAACTTGGCCTGCCCGCTTCTCTGCAAAGAGACCTGACACGGCATATCAGTCTGAAGAGCAAAGTTGGGACACATCTCCCAGAGCCCAATCTCAATAACGCACGTCGCATTCGGAATGTGAATTGCCTTCGCAGAAGTGAGACAGAGAAGGAGTCGGGGCTTAAACCTACCCTCAGGCAGATTCTTAGTGCTTCCCGGCGAAATGTTAACTGGGATCAGGTCATCCAGCAGGTAACCAAGAAGAAACAGGAACTTGGCAAAGGTTTACCAAGGTTGGTAGCTTTCACATCTAACCATGCCTCTCAGGGCATGCTGAGGCAGGAGGGTTGGTTTTTTCCCATATTTGACATGAACTCCAAAATCCTAGTACTGAGAGTTCATAATGAAGCTTGCTATGCCATGATCTTTTGCAGAGTTTTTTGATATGTTGCAGGTTTTTTGCAAATAATGCAGTTTTTATTGACTGATGCTATTAATGAATGTCTGTCCATAGATAAGTAAAAGTAATCTGCTCAGAAAAGATTCAGATCAGTTCATAATGGTTGCTTTAATATCTGCATGTGGATGGTAACAATGTAGTTTCTTTTCAAGTTCTAGTAGTGGAAGAATGTAAAAACGCAGTCAGGATTGGAACAATGGTGTGACAGTGACCTATTTCCTAATTTATTTAGGACTACAAGAAATGCTTGCAGTACTGCAAGCAGTGTAAATTCTCACTCTTCATTTGTTAATCTTTATTCTGATATAGAGTTTGCTTTTGTATTTAGAAGCAATTATATAATACTGGATTTTTGAAACTTTCATTAAACCTGAAGTATTTGAAGTGTCTTGAACAGATGTCAAATTTGATTATTCCAACCTTGCTTGGGAATAATTTATAATAACATGATTTCTGACTTGAAAATCATGCTGCCAGTTCTTAGCCACTAAGTCTGGTTATGTGATATACAGAAGATATTGCATTGCCAGATGAGGTAGAAAACACAGAATACCAGTGTAATGGTATTAAACCTACTGCTTAAAGCAGCAATGTACATTTGGGAAAGGGGGAGGCTTTTCTCTATGTGTAACAGGCTTGTAACCTGTTTCTTCTTTTTTTTTTTTTTCTCTTGTTAAAGGTTTGGCATAGAAATGGTGCCTCTTGTTCAAAATGAGCAAGAGGGTCTAGAACTCAGTGAAGAATCTGATCCAACTACTCTAGAAGGATTCCAGTGGGAAGACATTTCCTTAGCAGTGTCTGGCTCGGCCAGAAAACGTAGCTTTTCTGAAAGCAGTGTCATAGCAGACAGAAATCCTTCTGCTTATAGCTTTTTCAGTGAGCAAGCCAAAATTAAAGAAAGTGGGCAAAGGCGAGTAATTATAGGCAGCCACTCACATCATGTAACATCTGGATATGAGGCAAGCACTGACATTGAGGCTGATCAGAAAGAGGGAATACCATCTCTTGCTTTGTCACCTTTCATGTCTGAAAGAACTGAGGCTAGTGGAAGACGTTACAGCCTACAGGCCACCTCTGAGGTCACAGGCCTCACAGAACAAGACCAGGAGAGCCCAGAGAGGAAAACATCTCTTCTTGAAAAACAAAATATATCCGAGATCTCAGAAGAAAGTCGTCCAGCTTCAAATAGTGCTTCACTTCTTGCAGTGTCTAATAACATGGATGCAGCTACAGACAGTAGCTGCACGTCTGGTACTGAACAGAATGATAGCCAAGGAATTGGAAAGAAGCGGAGAGCAACTGGAGTAAGTGTGCAGTTCTGTCCAGCTTTGATGTGCTGAAAAGGTTCTTTCCCTGTCAGTGGTTGTTTAGCTTTGGGAAAGGACTTTCCCCATCTGATGGTCTTGTACATTGATAACATCAAATTAATTTCTTGTTTTACTTTATTTTCTTTAAATTTCTGCTTTCATAGTGCAGGACTTTTGGTATTTTTTTTGTAATTATTAGGAATGACAAATGTTCTTTATTTGGTTTGGTACCTGGCATACTATGTTGGTAAACAAGAGCTGTCAAAATACTTGTGTGGAAGTACTAGGGTTTTTAGCAAGAATCTTGGTGTTTCATAACACAATTTAAATGGAAGCTAGCCTGTAGAAGAAATTAGTTTTCCTTAGATATTTCTGGTTTTATGTTAAGCAAGGAAATAAAAACATTTTTTAAAATTATACATCTAAAATTATATCCTTAAATTAGAATTTGTTTCACAGTCCAGTCTTAGACTTACCTAAAGGTTTAAAAAAAATCTTGTTGATCAATTTCAAAAAATGGTTTTGCAGAAAGCAAGAATTTTAATTCCTCACTGTTTAGTCCTCTATACCTTCAACTAAAACGCTGATTCAAGTGCAATCTTAAGCATCTGAGCAAGAAGAAGGCTGTTGGCTTTTTTGATATTTCTTCCTAGTAGAGATGGAAATGTGGCACTCTGTTGTCCTCCCTCTTTTAAGAGCAGAGCAAGTTATGAGTTATATAAGAATGTGCAAGCAAATTGTGGATTCTTCTCTGTGTCTACAACTAATGGGTGTAAAGATGATGGATGTTCGACTTCTTGATTTATGCAAATTTATTCTTGCTACTTTTTAATAGATTATTTTACTTGCAGGAGGGATCTTCTCCTGAAATCCCTAGTCTAGAAAGAAAAAATAAAAGAAGAAAAATCAAAGGTAAAAAAGGTGAGTGACTATTATACATGTGTGCATGTTGTGCAGAGGCTATGAGCACCCAGTGGTATTTTGAGTTGGCTGAAGTAATAGTTACTATGTGGTAATGTAAATGTTACTATGTGGCTTCTTGGGCTTTTACTGAAGCGTTTGTAGTGTGTCACAAATCTGCAACACATTCTTCTCTGATGACCTTTATCTTAATTTGTCATAAGTTATTTCTAAGAGAAGGGTATGTGCATCCTTTCTGCCTGCAGTTGATATTCCTAATTGTAAAGATGGGATTTTTACTTTCCCCCTGTACAGGGTGGTGAAGTTTGTTGCCTCTTTAGATGGAAGTTCTTTAGGAAGAAGTCCCCAGTTCTAATTTGCCTTGCCAGCTTTTCCTTTCTAATTCTGGGTGGTCTCACCAGAAAAATTATACTTTTTTTGATTTGGTCTCTGTTCTGTTTTTGACATCTCTGGCAATATTTTTTACCTTTTTAATATCCTTAGTTGGTATGTGTGTAGAATGTTCTCTCCTTCCAACTCCCGAACAAAGAAAACTCTTATGCTGGCATTAGACAAATCTTTGTGAAACTGCCTGAAACATCCTCATTGCCATGCTCAAAATAAACCTTCCAACCATTTTGTTTTAGGCAGAATATTTTCTTTGGTAACTAAACCATTGGTAGGAGCTTTGGGCTTCAGAAGATGGCTTTCAAATTTTCAAATTTATCTTTTTAAAATTATTTATTTATATTAAGAATTGTTTGTAATGTAGGGCAATAATATGACTCTTCTGTTGGAATTTCACTACTTGAAAAGGTGGGGGGTTTTATCAGCCTCTGTCTTCAGTGACCAGTGTCTGTTATAGAGAATAATAATACATTCTACTTAGTAAAATCTCTTTTCCATTACTTTGCTTTAATATGATTGTTATTGTAATAAATTTGCTAAAGGAAACTGTAACCTGAATGCAATTGAACAGTGCCCAAATGGAAATCTGTTTGGACAATCTCTGTAATGCCAGAAGTTTCTAGGAGGGATAGGACGATCTTTTACTGAGTGCAGTGGTCTTGAGACTTTCTCAAGAGATTGCAAGCACCAGGCTCATGGCCCAAAATGATCTTGAGTAGTAAACTGTTTTCTTAATCATTGGGTTCTTTTTCTCCAAAACAGCTTTTCCTTGGCTTTTGCATTCACTGAATAATTTAAATCTTGTTTAGCTTACATTTGCCTTTGCCTTTTTGATTACATTAATGGCAGGTGTATATTTGTGCACATGTACTTCAAGAAAATATTTTCGTGGAAGAGAATTACTTCCATTTATTTAAACTAAATCAATGCTGGCAAAGCTGTGATGGAATTAATTACTAGAGGCAAGGTTGTTATTCCTTAAAGAGGAATTCTTGACTTTGCCCCTTCATCCATGTAGAGTCCTGTTCATAAGTACTCCTTTACAGCTTGTATAATTATCAGTGCTTGGATGCTTGACCTAATTTACGTGATTTTTCTGTTCTGAGGTGGTATTATTTATTGTGATGTCGCAACTAATAAATGTTAATGTATTGTTCAGTACAATTAGCCTCTACATTTTGTTTCTTTTCCAGAACGTTCTCAGGTAGACCAGTTGTTGGCTATTTCTCTGCGGGAAGAAGAGTTAAGCAAGTCCCTGCAGAGTGTGGACAGCAGCCTCTTGCAGGCGAGGGCTGCCCTGCAGGCTGCCTATGTTGAGGTTCAACGGTTCCTTGTGTTAAAGCAACAGGTAACACTGGGTATAGAAACTGTCTGAACAAGCAGTTAGCAACATGAAGAACTGCCTGTTGAATCAGTGGGACTGATATAAGCCACAACTGTTTTGCAGATAACTATGGAAATGAGTACACTGAGAAGTCAAAGAATCCAGATCTTGCAGGGGCTACAAGGTACAGGTTACCATAGAGCTACAACAGTGGAATGCTTGCTCTCTTATTCTTTGAACTCAGGATCTTTTACAAACTGCATTTAACTTGCTTAAATCTGCTCATTTAAGCTACAACAAAATTGTAGACTTTCAGAAGGAGGCCTTTATTGTCAAGTGTGAACTGTCAGTTTTGATAGTTCCCTCTAGTGTCTCTTTTTTCAAATTTTTCTCTTCCTTGACACAAGAAATGAGCTCCTAGTACCACTAAATTTTATTGTAAAATATAACTATGTTTGTTGTGTTATTTATTTGTTTGTGTAATGTATCTCTTCTTTTGCCGTTAGAAACATATGAACCTTCTGAACTCTCAGAGCAACTTTCCTGCAGTGCCCTAACTGAGAGACGAAACAGCAAATCTCAGATGGCAGCTGAGTCAATTCCTTCAGGCTCTGCCCTGCCCCTTTTGGACACTTTGTCTTCCTCTGTACCCCCACAAGGCGCTTCTGTTCCTGTAACCATGCCAGCAATGCCATCATCATTCCAGTCTTCTGGCAGTACACCTTCCAATACTCCTGATGCCTCAGTACAAGTTAAACGAGAACCTGCGTCTCCAAAAGGCCCAGAACTAAATGGGAATCCTGTACTCCAGAGCTCTCCATGTGCTCCACAAACAGAAGAGGTGGAACAGAATGATGGTATTTGTAGTTTTGTTTTAAGATAATTCGCTTTAAGAAAATAAGGAAATTATTTTTTCCCCAAAAAGAATTAAATTGTGTCTCAACCCACAGTCTGTCAGGCAGGGGTAAACTCTCATTAACTTGTGTAGGACTATCTAGTTTTGCTTTGTAAACAGAAAATTTGAAGGTTACATCCTTTTAGAATAATTTATTTAACTAAAAAACCCCAAACTGATACAATCCAACAAACCTGAGAATCTCCTATAATTTTTGTCTTCCACTGTACATCATTTAATGAGAACTGGTAGCAAAAAGTCTTGCTACAGAGGAAAAAGATGTGCCTGAAAATATTTTTTTTTTTCAATTAGGAATGGCTACATTGAGATTATTCTGTGTTCTTCTTGGGCTGTGCTGGATAAGAACAGAGCACAAAGAGTATAATTTGTAATCTTAGAACTAACAATTCATCATCTACTAATTGGCTGCTAGGCGCTGTTCGATTGTGGGAGGGCAAGCAGTGAAGGGAGGGGTTTACTTTTATCTGGACAAGAAACTGCTGAATTAATTGAACTGCTAATGGGAGAGCTCCAGCCTCGGCTAAATGAGATCTTAATGACTACCACTGAAATAGCCAATTCTTTATTTAGACAGTTTAAACCCCTTAAAACTTGTGCACTGTAGTCTGTGGTCAAAGGCTTAAATGCTGTTGGTAGTTTTCTCTGCATCTTGCTACTGCAACTGAAGGTAAAAACTGAGGATCAGAAGCTCATCCCATACTTTCTTAAGGGCCTGTGAAGTCAAGCAGGATAACTAATGACAGTTGTCTGCCATAACAGTGTCACTTACCCAGACCTTTAACTTAGGCAATTTGAGGAAAACATTCATAAGATTGATTCTTGTTAAAGATAGCCAACACAATTTTTTCCCCTCCAACTGAAGTACAAAATACTATTGGAAAAAGCCATGTTCTACCTTTCTAAGGATTTTATTTTTTTCTTACAAGATCAATGTTGGCTGAATTGAAGGTTAGACTTCTTTAATTAAAATAATTTGATTTTTTAAAACTTTTTTTAGTTTGCTTCGGCTGTAGAATTGCATATGAGTGGTGATTTTTGTGCTTTTTTAAAGTCAGCATTGCATTTCCTGTATTCCATTCTGTTAAAATACATTAATGTAGTATTCTGAGTTTTTCTCAATCTCTTTTTGGAGGATTTGACAAATAATGTGAAGCTCTTGGGGTATTCACTAACACAAACTTGGGGCAGGCGAAGAATCAGCTTTTTTGTTTGTTTGCATTGTTAAGACTCAACTTTTAGGAAGCTACTACCTTTCCTTTGTTTTTATTGGCATATTCCATACTGTTAGGCTTAAACAACAGTGAAATTTTAATTTTTATTCTCAGTTTCCAACTCTAAGGAAAGATTTAGTGATCACTAGCTGCAGTGGCATGGAGTGTCTTGCTTGCAGAATCTTGAAACTTCACAACAGAGAAGTTGAAGAGGTTTTTTATTTTTTTCTTATGAAGATGAACCTTCAATGTATAGTTAGATTTGTTACTCAAATAATTACTTTAGAAAGCTCTTAGTCACATTATTTTTCAATTTCCGAAAAGCTTAATTTTGATATATTAAAAGCAAGAATATTCCTTTTATATTCATTTGTCAAGTTACCATTCTTCTGGTATTGAGCTTCTGTATGTACTACACTTAAAATGAGTTTTCCTTCAGATAAATTTAGTAATTTGGGGAGAAATAAGCATTTGCTTTCAGGTCAGTTCTTTAATTTGAGGAAGAGGAATTTGCTCTGGGCGGACTGTGTACTTTTTGGGGTTGAATGTCTAGCTTGTCAGCTTCCCATTGAGGTTAGCTCAGCATTGCTTTGAGGGAGCCGATTGTATTTGATTTTCCATAAATGCCAGCAGGGTGTCCCACCTGTGGAACTGAGTGATTCTGTTTTCTTACATTGCTACGGTGATTTCCTACTTCTTTTTCTAATACCCACAGCACTCCAAGTGCTGAGAATTAATAACCTTTGGGTTTATAAATTTCAGTTTAAGTGACTGGTTGCTATTATTTTCCTTTTATAAAGTGACCAAGTTACTTCCTTCCCTTTTCCAGTGGGAAATAAGTGGCATATGATATTAGAGGTGTATTCAGAATTTAAGGTTTTGTGTGCCTTCTTCCCAGTATAATTCAACACAATAACTCATTCAGACTTCATCTAATTATTCATTACTGTCATACAGGAAGTATCAGGTTTTGCAGTTGTGCATGACAGTTTCTATCAGGTTTTGTAGTTGTCCAGGGAAAAACTTCTTTCTGTTGATTTATTTTAAATGCAACGTATTCTATGCTGTCAGCAGATTCTATTTTTATCTTGGAATTTCCCATCTGAGGAAGGTGTGGGAGAGAGATGTTCTCATTTTAGTTGTTTCTAGTTGGATGTGTTAATTCCAAAGCATCGAATTTGTCCTGTGATGTGTGATGTGCTTTTGGCCAAGCATTAGTGTAGGTTTAATTTGCTGGCTTCTGAGAGGCTGGAAGAGGGAAGTGTTTCAGACACTGCCAACTTCCCATTTGCGTTGCGTGATCCCACCCCAGAAATGCAGTCAACTTGAAACATCCTGTTCTGGATTGTAGTTATTGCAAGTGCAACTGGGGAATTTTAGGGTGTGGGAAGCAGCTGTGAGATGCTGCCCTTAGTCTGTCTCAGCTGAGAGGCTGGATCATTTTGTTCATATTAATTCAGTCACAATTAAATGACAAGGGAGAGTGTGCTGAGCCCACTGCACCACAGATAAGCAACTAAACTAAACTAAACTAACTAAATAAAGCCTACCCTTGTGGCCACTAGTGCTGCTATTCCCAGGATAAAAGTACAGTGCTGCAGAGTGGGTTCTGCATAACTCTCTACCTTGAGTTAGGACCAAGTAACTTAGTAGAAATAACCATATGTAATAACTGTAATAATTCATATGGGTTAAGCGCTTTCAAACTGTCGCTGAACAGCTGAGTCATAGTTGGCCTGCATTGATTGATACAATTTCTACAGCAGTCATGACAGCTGGTAAGGGAGCACACAGAGAGGGGTGGTAGCATCTTTAGTCAACCATGTAGGATTCACCAAAGATTGTCAGAACTTTAAAATTGCATGTAGCCAGCCAGTAGCTTGAATGATGTGCCCCGTTCCTTTATTTCTATGTAGATGGATAAACGTTTTATTCCTCAGTTATGTTTTTAAAGGCTGGATAGCTGACTGAAATAGCAGATCTACATGTGCGCATGGTTTTCAACATGTAGAAATATGTACTTTGCATGCACAAATAAGTGTAAACAGAAAATTTAACAGGGAGGGAGGCCTTGCATAGTTACTGCTGTAACAGATTGAATGTAACACTAAGCTGTTTTCTTTAGAAGAGACCAACGGGAAAACTTCAGTGTATCCAGTTATCACTGCAACCATATCCCTAGCAGGGCTGGCGGCTTGTTTCCAAAACGGT
Organism: Regulus satrapa; assembly: GCA_013396955.1. Lineage (NCBI taxonomy): Eukaryota > Metazoa > Chordata > Aves > Passeriformes > Regulidae > Regulus > Regulus satrapa. The sequence goes on along the minus strand of VWZN01020004.1, from coordinate 844,526 downwards.
GATCAAGATGTCCACAAGCCTGCTGCTGACAAGGGACAGTCTGGACTTCCTGAGAACTCTTCTCCTCAGTCAGTGTCTGTTTTCAACAAGAGAGACTCAAATAATAGGGTTGCTGGAAGATGTTTTCTGGATATGTATAGTACTTCTGTTCCAAAGCATTCGGTCCTTCTAGAAATGCCAATGGATAAAACCCCCAAGTTGTCAGCAGAACCATCTGAGCAATACTTGACAATGGCTGCAGTCCCAGCAGAGAAAGGGAACAGAAGGAGGAGAAAGTTAAGGAAGAAGAAAACTCTGAGGGCAGCCCACGTGCCAGACAACAGTGATACAGAGCAGGATATGATTGACTTAAAGCCTGTCCGGAAAGTCAAGGGTGGAAAGGTTCCTAAAGGAGAAAAAGTTACCACATCTACTCCCGCAAGAGAGGAGAGTGGAGTTACTGCTCAAGCAGCAAGAAATAAAGATGGGAATGATAGTGATGCTTCTCTAGAACTAGTGGAAGTTCCAGCACCTCCGTGTGAGGTGGTTGATGTTGGTTCATCAGAGTCAGGAGATGAGAAACCAGGCAGTCCATCCAAGAAGGATTCATGCATCTCTGTGGATCAAGCAGTCCTAGAGGCATCTTGCTCTGGTTATGATGAAGTGAGCTCCACCAGTGAGATTGGCACAAATTATAGGAATGATGGGAAAATCAGGTGAGATTATTGTAGACCTCTGAAAAGTAAAATTATTAATATTATACAGTATTCATAAGAGGCCTCTTTTTTTTTCCCTTTTTCTTTTTTTTTTTTTTCATTCAGGAAGTCTTAACATCAGTGACTTCAGGAGAGGAATGAAAGGGAAAATAAAAACTGACTTGGCTTTTTTGGTCAACAAGTGAATGTGTCTTGTTACCTACTAATTTCTCTTACAAGGACAGGGCTGCCCAGTTTGGTTTTCAGCTTACCTGTCACAGCATATTTTCTACGAAGTGGAGTCTTGTGTTTTGGAGTATTACTTACCCCAGTATTTTGTCTGAAAATGAACATGCATAGTCCAATCACGCGACTGCTTCTTTTTGTCTTACAGTGTGGCTGAGACACAGACTTCTATATCATCCCTAAGAGGATCAAAGAACTCCTCAGGTATGTCTTTAAGCTTTCCTTCTGATGCTTTATGTGTAGTATCTTGCAGGACTTTGAGTTAAATCTTGATCAACCTACTTCCATGGGAGAATTTTGCCCTGAACATAAAAGCCCACACTCAGAACTGAAGTGGGAAGTGACACATGCATCATCTAACATTAAGTGCTTTGTGTCTTGACTCTTCCATATCCCCCTGCCCCTCCCACATGAACACTATTGCTTCACAGTCTCTGTAGAGCTCTAGGACAGACAATAATACAATCTCTTTTTAATTTTAAAGATAATTCTGGACTTAGTCATATGAAGGTCTTTCTAGCCCTTTATATTGCCCTCTGTCACATTCACAGTCCTGCTGGAATCCACAGTGAAATTTGGCTTAAAGGCGCTGAGCCCATTAAATAGTTGTGCTGGTTGGCAGTACAAACCACAGCAGTGTGTTTTCTTGACTTCGTTCCCATAGTCAAAAGTACACGTCTCTGTCCTACAGAAGTGTCTTCAGAGCCAGGTGAGGATGAAGAACCTACTGAGGGAACCTTTGAGGGACACTTGGCTGCAGTGAACGCTATTCAGATTTTTGGGAATTTGTTGTATACCTGCTCAGCAGACAGAACAGTTTGTGCCTACAATCTTGTTGTAAGTAAGCTTGTGGGAGTGGTGTTACATTAATTGCAATTACAACTTGTCCTTTGTCATGCCTTGCTGTGTAGTAAAGAAAGCAGCTGCTTTTTCAAGCCCCTAATTTATTTTATACTATTCTTTTCTTCAAACCTCTCTTCTATACCTGCCCAACCCCTTCTCTATGAGGGACAAGGAGAGATAGATTGTCACATTTATCCTGATTTTTTTTAGCTGTCGTGCCCTGTTCTGTTAGATGCATAACCCAAGAGATATTACGGGCCTGTATGCTGACAGACTCCATGCTTTCCTTTTTAGAGCAGGAAGTGTGTGGCCATCTTCGAAGGACATACTTCAAAAGTGAATTGCCTTCTGGTCACTCAGACAAATGGGAAGAATGCCACACTCTACACTGGTTCAAGTGACCACACTATCAACTGTTACAATATCAAGGTACTCAAATGCTGTGTTGATTCACATATGCTGCATTTTATGCAGATGCTTCTTTACAAATACAAATTTTAAAAGCCTTTTAAACCCATATGATCTAGGCATGAACACAGTTTCATACCACTTTGGAGTAGAGCAGGGGGAAAAAAAAGCCACACAAACAAAATACAAATACAAAAAAGCAAACCGTTAACTGATTTATTACCCTAATCTTTTGACTAGCTTGTCAGTAGAGTTTTTGTCAGAATAGCATGGCATAATCCCCAAATGTTGGGAACACCAGAGTGCAGGATAGCTGTTTGGCCATGAATCTTACTTGTCTTCATGTATTTTTAACTTCATTGCTTGTGGAAGGCACTGCTTCTGCCCTATCTTTAGAGCAGCCATAGCGAGAACAGGTATCTGTTATGCTGACAGCATGTGAAAGAGCAGAGTGAAGCTTCATGAAGCTTCCCTTTGGGGAACTTAATGGGGAATCCTCCACTATTTAACAGACCATTGTCATATATATATATATATATATATATATATATATATATACACACACACACACACATAGTCAGTTGTCTAAATTTCTATACACATTAAAGGTTGTGACAGGAACAAAGTGTTTGGGGTTGTAGCTGGTTGCTGAACTACAGTTCAGCTGTAGAGATGGTTCCTAATTAAAATGAGGATCAAACTCCCATGTGACACTAGACTCTCAGATGTCTTTCTGCAGTTCTGTTGGTTTGAAAAGTGAAAGTCATCATTCATTTCAGGCTTTTTTCCTTGAATTGTTTTCAGTTAATGAAACTCTTTAAGTACTTCTTTCCATTGCTAGACCAAAGAGCGCGTGGAACAGTTTAAATTGGAAGATCGAGTGCTCTGTTTACACAGTAGATGGCGGATCCTTTATGCAGGTCTTGCAAATGGCACTGTGGTTACTTTCAGCATAAAGGTTAGTTTAAATATTGGTACCTGAAGGCCTGCTGTGATGCTGGTTTTTTCCTTTGTGTTTCTTTCAGTTCTTTGTCTACAGTAGTAAATGTATTTGTAATGAACACATTTTGGTATAGTCACTGTTGGTCCCTTCTAGTTGTTTATTTTGTCCGTGCATGAAGCTGTCCTAGCTACCTGTCTCTTTGTTTACCTTTCTTTTAGGTGCTGTATTGCTGTGTTTTTCCTTAAGGTTCCTCCTGGTCTACATAACATAAGGAGTTATATCTTTGATTTGGAAACTTAATTGTTAAGATTCTTACCGTGGCTATTTTATATGTTACTAAACTTAAATCAGATACTGTAACAAGCACAACATAAGAAGAACTCAATGGTCTAGTCAGTGTCATAGCAAAATTGTAATTCCTAAGTACCATTTCTTTCTTCCCCCACCAGAATAATAAGCAGGTTGATGCCTTTGAATGCCATGGCCCAAGGGCAGTGAGCTGCTTAGCCACAGCTCAGGAAGGAGCACGCAAGTTGTTGGTAGTGGGCTCCTATGACTGCACCATCAGCGTGCGAGATGCACGGAACGGGCTGCTTCTCAGAACCCTGGAAGGTCACAGCAAGACTATTCTCTGCATGAAGGCAAGTAGCCCTGAAAATACATTTTGGACAAAGAATGCTTAAAATGATGAGCAGATTGTGATTGGAAAGATAGGATTTCTCTCTTTTACATTGTAAAAACTGAGCAGTTTGGTAGGGAAATTGTCTGTCTTTGCCTGTCATATCTCATATGCCCAGCTGCCACATCTATGTCTGTGTTTTGAACACTTCAGGAATAGTGATTCCAACACTTCCTTGGGCAGCCTGTTCCAATGCCTGATCATCCTTTCAGTGAAGAAACTTTTCCTAATACCCATTCTAAACTTCCCCTGGTGCAACTTGAGACTGTTTCCTCTTGTCTTGTCACTTGTTAGGGTTATGAACATAATTTTTCTTACATGAGCAGCATATAATTATGCAGCAAGTCCAAAATTTCCAGGAAACGTTGGGCTTTATTGTGCACTTGTAGAGCAGCATTCTGCATTCAGTTTGCTTGGTCCCTGATGTGCTGCTAAGCTGTCTGTGAGAATAATCTGTAGGTAGGATGAGTTAGTCTGTTGGGCTGCAAGTTAACAGTTTATGTCAGTTGTGAAATGTCAAAAATCGTCGTAACACATCTTCTGGCTCTTATGTGAAGAACGCAGTGCATGCTTTTTCCTTCATACTCTTGACTGATTTTAAGACTCTCAAATTTAGTAAATATTAGAGTACAACTTTAAATTGAAGTGTCTTAATATTTTGCTTGCCTATTTCCATATCTCTTACAAAATATAAAACTTTTTTTTTTTTTGTAAGGTTGTGAATGATCTGGTATTCAGTGGCTCCAGCGATCAGTCTGTCCATGCTCACAACATTCATGTAAGTCTCATATGGAAAGATGGAATGGCTTTTGCTACTAGGGCACTGAATTCCTATGGTAAAAGTCAGTGTTTTCAGAGTATTTGACTGATGGGACAGATTGCTTCCAGATAAGGAAGTCTCATGGTTTTGTGAATGTGACTATGTACTATCAGTAACTCTGGAGGTCTGGAGAGGCTACGTAAACCTGCTGACTCTTGTCACGTGATAGGCAATGCCTTTTTATCTGGGCATCTTGCTTTTGCATATATAACTACAAATATGCTGATAATATGGAAAAGATTCAGAGAAAAGCCTTGTGAGATGTTCTGGTGGGGGAAAAGTTTCTTTATTATGGGAAGAACTTGAGGAACACTGTGTTCCAAGATAGATGGTTCAAAAGCATCATGAATACTTTGTCTTTAGCTTACCATTATCTCCCTCTTTTACACCATCTTCCCTTAGTCCTAGCAGAAGCATTCATGTAACTATGCAATAAGTTAGATAAAGAAACTTATCAGAGGGAAATTTTAGTTGACATAAAAAGAGTCTGTTTCTGTGTATTTAACTGAATTTGCTAAATAATCCTTGTGGTTACAGAAATATTGCTAATACTAATAGCATGGCACTACTTTAGGATAAGTGGGAATATGTAAACTAATGATGGAAACAGAACCAATTAGGTTGGAAAAGACCTCTGAGATCATAGAGAACAACCTGTGACCAAACACCACCATATTAGCTAGACCATGGCATTGTCAGCATGCAGTCTTTCCCTAAAATCTTCTAAGGACAGTGACTCAAACACCTCCCAGGGCAGCCTGTTTGAAAATCTAATCACCCTTTTATAAAGAATTTTTTCCCAGTGTCCAGCCTCCCCTGGCGCAGCTTGAGGCTGTTTCTTCTTGTCCTGCTGCTGGTTACATGGGAGAAGAGGCTGACCCCTCTTGGCTACACGCTCCTTCCAGGGCCTTGTAGAGTCATAAGGTGCCTCTGAGCCTCCTCCTCTCCAGGTTAAACAACCTAGCTCCTTCAGCTTCTTCTCATTACACTTGTGCTCCAGACCCTTCACCAGCTTCTTTCCCTTCTTTGGACTCACTCCAGCACCTCAATGTCCTTCCTGAACTGAGGGGCCCAAAACTGGGCACAGGACTTGAGATGTGCGCTCACCAGTACAAGTACAGGGGAAGAATCACGTCCCTGGTCCTGCTGGCCACACCATTCCTGGTATAGGCCAGGATACCATTGGCTTTTTGGCTACCTGGGCACACTGGTGGCTCATGCTCAGAAGCAGAAGAAAGAGAACTTTACACAGACCTGTGCATTTCTATTGTACTGGAATGGCTCTCTGTTAGGATGGGCAAACAAAAGGATAAGTAGCATTTGATCATAATCTTTAAGTGTCTTCACATGGAATGGAAGTCTAATAAAAGAGTGTTTCATTGTTGAGTAGTGAGCATTGACGCTAGCTACAGTATATGGTTAGGTGAAACCATTTTGTTCTTTTGTTTAAGAAAAACCAAACCAAACACCTATTTACCTTTCCTTTTTCTTGATGCAGACTGGAGAGCTGGTACGGATCTATAAGGGCCATAACCATGCAGTAACAGTTGTGAACATTCTTGGGAAAGTCATGGTGACAGCATGTCTGGATAAATTTGTTCGTGTTTATGAACTACAGGTAAGAAAATAGGTGGTTACTAATGACATTTATCTGTGTTAATTAACGATTTTGAAGTAAAATAGGAGTCATCTTTGTACTTTCTGGTCTCTAGCCCATCCCTCTCTTTTCCTGTTACTCTAGTTGTCTCACCAGTCAAAATACATGGGTTTTAAAGAGTATAACCTAAACAAGTTTTTAGAACCTGGGTTATTCCAAGACAATGACAGCTCAGAAAAGTGGAAAATGTTAGTTTTGTCCTCTGAGAGAGCAAGTGCTTAGTTGGACAAAAAGACTCCCAGAAGCAATGTAAGCAAAAGTAAGCTTTCAAGGTGGCTGTAAAGTTTGGAATCCACTATAGCAGTTTAGCTGCTACCAAGGAAACTGCTCTTGGAAGTATTATTCTTTACGTGTCTGTGAAAAATGACTCTTAAAAAATGTCATGCTATTAAATTTCAATTTCTGTTTCTTTCAAGTCACATGACCGCTTGCAAGTCTATGGAGGCCACACGGATATGATCATGTGTATGACCATCCATAAGAGCATGGTAACTCCCTTCTTTTCACTGTTCTTAAAGACAAGGTTGTAATTGCCACAGGACAGTTTAATTTCTTCAGATAAAGAAATCAACCTGCTGTTTGGCTGAATTTCCAAGTTGTTCTCAAAAAATTAAGTGGCTGTAATAGCTTTATACTTAATGTAATTTTATTGACTGGGGGAAAAAAATCACTGTTCAGCTTCCTGTAGTCTGAAAACAATAGTTCTTTCTGCAGTTATGATTACAGTGAAGACACTAGAAATAGTAAAGTATTTGTGCTTTTTCAAGCTGAGTCCTGTCAATTCTGTTTGGCCTTTACTCAAAGGAATCACTCAGATGCTGGAAAAACTTTCACCCACAGCCAAACCTCTAGGAAACTTTGCAGAACATAGACCAAAGTGTGCAATTTATTCAGGTATACAGGTTTCTTCATTAATCTACCTGCAAGATAAATTTCAGAAGCACTCCTTGATAAATATTTCTTACAATAGTTTTTTAAAGTACTTATTTGTCTGCATGTCTAGGAATTTGTGAAGTTTCTTTGAGATTGTAAAATGAAAAGTATAGTAGTGATGTGTAATAACAGAAAATTTAAGTTCAAAGGAATAGATTTCCTATTAATTGGAATACATTTGGCCCAAGCATCACATCTGTGAGTCCATGAGGTTTTAACTGAGGTTTTAACTGTGCCTCAGCAGTGGTTTGTTGTGGGCATTCTCAAATCAAAGAAGGGTTCAGATGAGAAGTTGAGTGATGAATGAAAAGATCTGCATCAGTCTTTCTGAAATTCTGATGTTCTTCCACACACTTCCTCTTCATCCTTTTCTGATGTACATATAACTGGTTAAGTCCTGGAAATGCATTCAGCTTGACATTTACACCTACATATTTTTTAACTTTAGTGGATAGTACCATAATTTAAACTTTTCTTAACTGTTACATACATGACACAATCAACAGTACAGGTTATGGAAGCATTCATAAGTTTTTGTGAACTATGAATGCAAGTATTAAAAGAATTTGGTTATACCGATTTTTAAATGTAGAAGTCTTGTTTGCTGATCCTTCATTGTTTTTACCTATGCTGAAGTATCCTCCAAAATTTTACTCTTTTTTTTTTTCCTTCCCAGCTTGTTTATCCATAAATGTTTCTTTTACAGATCTACACTGGTTGCTATGATGGCAGTGTCAGAGCTGTGAGGCTTAATCTGATGCAGAATTATCGATGCTGGGTAATTAGCAAATTGTTTTTAGCCTTGGTTATTGAATTTTCTGGGGGTGGTCTTTAGTCACTTAGTCCTGGGTGGCTTGACCTTAGATTTTTCATAACTCATTATTTTTTAAAATATGTGTGCACTTTTAAAGTATATATCACTAGTTGATTTTTTTTTATTGTCTTTGTGGTATATGTGTGTGTATATATATGCACTTTAGGGCAAGTTGTTAGTGTAAATTACTGTTCTTTCTGGCAGTTTTTAGGCATGTAACTGTTTAATACCAAGAACTTCGGCTAAGTGACAGAGAAAAGCTGATGTACTGTGGTAAATAAGTTTAATTAAATTCCAAATGATTTTGTCACAGGTAAGCTTAAATCTGGTAAAGGCTTAATTCCTCTCTTCATCCTGTCATTCCTGCTGATGGTCTAGGCTTCGCTAAAGGCAGGAAAAATTTATGTAAAGCTGTAATTAAAGGAATAGAGACTATTGAAAATGGAAATTGAATAAGATAAAAAAATTTAAAGGAGTTGGCAGGCATGCTTATAGTCTTGAAAGAATATTGTGAAATTGCGGGAAGAAAAGCATTAGCAAAAATTGCATTTCCCTGGCTTATTCCGGTGTGTTGTTTTTTCTCCCAGTGGCATGGATGTTCACTGATCTTTGGAGTTGTGGACCATCTGAAACAACACCTGCTAACTGACCACACCAATCCAAATTTTCAGACCCTGAAATGCCGTTGGAAGAACTGTGATGCTTTCTTTACTTCCAGGAAAGGTTCAAAGCAGGTATGCAGTTGAAATAGCATGGTTGTATTTGGTAATATAAAGTACTTTATATCACCACAATTGTAGGACTTGGTCCTGTTTCTCTTAAAAAGGGTTACACTTTTCCAGCCTTGGCAGGCTTAACTGCATGTGGTTACACTCATCCAAAGCTAACAGTGTTCATTTCAGCCCGTGGCAGATGAACAGTGCAGCTATGGTAATTTGACATCTGGTCAATTTTAAACATTTTAATCCTAAAATATTGCATGGAAATGGTAGAATTCTTAAAATATTAAAGAAATTCTACTCAAGATATTAGGAAGTTTTTTGAAGAAAAAAATGTCTTTATAAGATGAACATCTGCCTTGAAAACAGGTTTTTATCCTTTTAATTTTTATCCATTGCTGTCTCTTTCACTGTTGTTTATTTTTCACATGAGATTGTTAGCAAAACCAGTCTTTAAATAAGTAATGCATAAGCTTCTGGATAAAAGTTAGCACAGAAGGGGTTAAAATGAAGAAGGCCTAAGAGTTGGATTAAGTGATTTGGAAAAGATTGGGGCATAGGTATAAGGAGAGCTATAGACTGACCTATACCTATGGATTGACAGGTAAAATACATATTTTAGTCCTTGGCAATATAAACTGCCTTCCTTTGAATGCTTTCCAAAATTTGGGAAGGATGGAGCTTTCTTCAAAACTTAACAAACAGTGGAATCCTTTATTTCTCTTTAAGTGCTGGCTTTGGATATGTGTTAATTTCATTTGCTCTTCTAATCAAAAGGAAAGTTGTTTTTATTTGCCTTTAATGATGTGGTATGTGAAACTATATATGCGATATAATAGCTTGACAATAATAATATTTATCTTCTTAGAAACTTTAGGCCAAACAAATATATATTATCTAGAATGTCACTTTCACTGAGACTTCCAGAATCTTTTACAAAGTTTTTGTGGTGATCATAAGGATTTTTTTTAAATTGACTTCTCTGTTCTTTTGTAGGATGCTGTAGGACACATTGAAAGACATGCTGAGGATGACAGCAGGATTGACTCATGAAGCTTTTCACCTCCCACATTGGGAAGCAGTTTTTAATGTCAAAATTATTCCAGATAACATCAGTTTCATACTCCAGTCTTTCCTCCTTTTTTTCCCATTTGGAATGCAAAAACTGAATGGGGCTGAAATGCATTGCTACGGAGACTGCAGGTTGTGTTGCACTCTGCAGAAATGAGGCTGGTAGTTAAGACTTAGCCCAAGTTCTTGCAAGTTTTTAATTCATTGGTGGACAAGAATATTCCTTCCTCTTGTCTGCCTTGTTTTTTTGTTGTCTTTTTTCAGGTGGCTTTATTTGTTTTTATAAGAAGCATAGTCTTCAGGAAGTCCAAAGGGGTATTGAAAACTTAGATTACAATGGGTGCTGCTGTTTGCAAACTCAGCTTGAAGCCTGTTATGTGTCTAAGACATGTCTGGTTTTGTTGTATCCAGTTTTTTAGCTGATTTTAATAAAATTGTGCTAACCAGAATATCACAGATTCTAACAGTGTAACCTGAATGTCCAGTGTACATTTTTACTTCCTTCATAAAAAGAAAAGTTATTTTATGGAGACTGGAATAAATTAATTTTTTAATGTTAATTATAACTTATTTTTTATTCCTTGTGTAAAAATTGCTGTAACTGGCATAATATATACAGTGATAGATACCATACCTCTTGAGGTATTTTGTTTATTTTGTGGAAAGTGGTTATTTCTTGAGAGAGATGCCAGTAGCAAGAAAACAACCAGAACAGTGGCTCAGCTCACATGCTTTGCAGTCTTAGTCTTTTTCTGTATCGTTCTTAATGTATAGGAAAAAAGTAAGTGGTGTTTGTTTTTCTATTAGTTAAAGAGCAGTGTAACCGCCACTGCTGTCTTGATGAAACACTATAATTGGATTGCTGATTTTATGGAATCGTGGTGACTGAGCTTTGCAGTCCCGTATCCTCATGGCATAGCAAACCAAGAGAAATGCAAAGGCACTGTGTGTCTGAGTGCATCCACTTTGGTAGTGTTTTATTTCTGTTGTGAACTGCCTTAATTGGCTTGGGCTATATGAGGTTCAACTGGAAAGAATGGAGCAGGATTTTGAAGTTTAAAGTTCTCAAGCAGAAACTGAGGATATGAAATGCATATCGCATGTAGAAGTCTCATTTCTCCTAATGCACAGAAAGTACCACAGAGAGACCAGTGCAGAAGGGAAGACTGAACTTGTCAGGATTCCCTGCAGGTTTCCCCTTGAGGAGGTTCACTTCACCTTGTGAAGGTCAGTGAAATCCCCTTCTGGCACTTGCCATCCTCTCTCCCCTAATGACACTAATTTAGCAAAGAACACTCTTTACATTGAGACAAATCTAACAAGGAGTTTTTTGTTCACTTTTGCCTAACTTGCTGCTCAGGATAAAATAAGCTGAGGCTTTCCTAAGCTGTAAGAGAAGGTGAAGACAGTGAACTGAGCTGCTTATACATGAATCTGGTGCTTTTCAAAAAAACCTGAGTGGACTGTTTCTACTGGGTATCTTTTTCATAACCACTTCCAGACTTGTCAACCATAGACCAAATAAGTTTTATAGACTAATTCTTTGACTGTAAAGGAGCCTTTTTTCCTGTAAAGGCCAAGAAAGTGAATGATGCAGGAGAGCCCATGGATGTTCCACTGCCATCAAATCAAGGAACTTCAGGGCCTTCCTCTGGAGCACACTGGATTTGTATTATCTTGGCAGACAAGCCGAATTGCTCTGACATCAATGAATATTTTTTGTGAGACAGGAGTAACAATAGCATCCTTCTTCAAAGACATAGGAATCTGTGAGGTTCCAGTGCTTTTGTGGTGATTAATTTTCTTTGTTTACTTTTTATTAAGCTGTTTGTGGATAGCAAAAAGCCCCAGTATGTGGCTCAGACCTCAGGCTGTTCTGAGGGTGTTCTTGTTTTGGTTTTGGGGGGATGTGTGTTTGTGGTTTTGATGTTGGCCTTTTAAAATTTCTTTCTGTGGGCTGTGGATGAAGCAATTCAATAGAGAATCAAGTTTGGGGAAGTCTTTAAATGGTGTAGTTGTTTTATGATGGAGGGCGTAATGCTCTAAAGTCTAAGAGCATTTGTTTGGGTTTTTTCATGACCTAAAAGCAGAAGACTGTTTAATACTTAAACCATTTCCAAAGGGTTTGGTTTTCAGGAGTTCTTCTGGGAGTTTTTAAACCACAGTGAGGGAGCATAAAATAGGGTGGGTGTCCTCAGCTGTCCTTCATGGACTGTGGTGCAAGTGAAGGTGTGGAGATCTGTCCCAAGGACAAGCCTGTGGGGCAATAGTGGCATTCTGAAAAATGCTTGTGAGAGTAGATTTCGTTGCTTCTCCCTTGTGATTCTTTACATTCTTTCAGCTGTTTTCAGGAAAATATAAAGATCTTCCTCACTAGATGTTGCAACAACCACAGTTAATACACTTTATTTGCATTCCCATTTGCTTGTTGGGTTTATCTTTTCTAGTTGGTGGAAGCAGTCTTTCTTTTTGTGTGGTCCATTATATTTCCTTAGCTGTTTTGAAAGCAGTCCTGAAAAGTTTGGACTTCTTAAGTCCAGCTTTAGCAGTGGTGTGTTTTGCAGTTTGGTAGGTCATTTCAGGTACATTGTAAGAATCTGAAAATGTGTAAGAGGTGGGAAAACAGCAGAGCTGCATGAGGGAAAAATTTTGCTACATGAATCAGAAACAATTTTTTTAAATCCTCAGGGGTTCAGAGGAAAAGGCTGTACTGTTTTGTCGCAAGGATATCTTAACGGGATTTGCTGTAAAGTGCAGCTGTGAAAATCCCCGGGCTTCTCTGGAGTTCTGTGGAGAGGTTTCCTATTTGTTCAGCTGGAATTTGGTGCAGATTTCACAATTGGCCATTTACATCTTCTGGAGGCAGTTGCAGAAGAGAGATGGGAAACTAATGTTTGTTTGTTGATATTCATTAATGAGATCCTCTCTGGTCTTGCAGCTAGAGTTTTGCTCCTGATATGCCTCCAGTTGAAGAATATAATAACTTTGTAAAGGTGGGCTGTTTGTGACATTTGACACAGTAATATTTGCATGAAAAGCAGTACTGCACATCTGAAGCCAGTTTCAGGAGTATTTATGGTTTTGGTTTGTTTTTTTATGCAAGTAAAAAGTTGTGGGTGGAAGAGTGAGTAGAATGAGGATTTTTTTTGTGGTTAGCTGTGGATTTTTTTATTAGTCAAATATTAAAAAATGAGTTCTGGACTTGCTGTGTGGCTGACTACTATGGCAGCCCTCTATGGGCCTTTTGGGATTGGTCTATATTTGTTTCTCCTTTCTCCTTCAAATTTCAGAGAAAAATAACAGCTATCTGTCAAGGCACTCTGGCCTAACACTGCTGCTTCTCTACGTGGAAGGGGATGGAGGGAAAACTTCTGCATCTCTTGGTACAAAGATGCATCAAATATCCAGGCTTCTGCTTACCTTGTGTCACTTAGGTGTGAATTACAGACTTTAAACATATTATCAGCACATAAGTTGGCTTCTGCAAAACAGCAGGAGCTAGGCTGTGTGGTGTGTTTGTAGTGCAGTTCTTAAGGCACATTTTCAAACAGTACAATCGTGCTGGATCGAAGTAAATGATAATTGCAAAGTTGTAATAAATGGCAGGGGAAATGGTTTTGTAGGGAAAATACTTTTCCCTTAAGTTGAATAAGAACACAGGTACAGGTGAATCTTGGTTTTCAGGCTCGCAGGGTACTATAATTCAAGCAGCCTAGAGTTGCAGAATATGGCAGGAAGGATAAGGAAATGGTTTCAGTTACTGTTTGTAAAATAATTAATCCTCAAAGAGCAAACTGTGTAGGTATATATTCTGTTATATGCACCTGCCAGCTTCTCAGATATCATTTTGCTGTAATGTTATACAGTCTTTTTAAAGAATGGAAGTGAATAAAACAACTTGAATATTTAATAATTTAAGCTGTGTAGAACAGGTGCACAGATTGAACATGGTTTTTCTCTCTCACTTTGGTACAAAGCTGTGAGTGTAATAATGAAACTACATGACAAAAGAAGAAATTTTAAAAAAATAAAGTTCTTTATATTGTTATGCTTTGTCTGTTTCTCTTTTGTTTCAGATAGAATGATTATTTTGCAGGACGTGGTAGAACTTGAGCTTTGTTCTGGATTTTTTTCCCTGTTTTATGAGGGCTGCATAAAATTAGCCAGGCCACTTTGAAGCTCCAGTGCTGGCAGGAATGTTAGCAAGTGTGCATAAATCTCACTCATTTGGCAGGGAAATGAAGCTGTCCACCCAGCTGGTGCCTCCCAAATGTGCTGCCTGCCTTTCTTCATGGCCAGTTGTAAGGGAAGTTCTCTAGACCTTGTGGACCAGAACAGTAAGGACCAGTTTTGAGTTGCCAGTTAAAAATACTGATTTTGATCTTTTGACTGATAGATTTTGCTTTTTTCTTAACATCCCAACAAGAGCATCTCTGCCATACTTATATGGAAAATAATAGCTCAGTGGAAGGTAAGGGATTGCTGGAAGCCAGGGCTCCAAGTATTCCACTCATCTTAAAAAAATTTTAGGTTAAAAAATAGTTGAATTTGAAGGAGAAGAGCTTTTCTTTAAAACTATAATCATATAAATCCTATACAATCATAGGCTTTTTTTCCTGTTTCAGAGTAAGTTGCAGTGCAAGGCAACACTAAGAACTTTTTAGTCAAAAGGTTTTCTGCTTCTTAGGGACCTTTCAGTTAAATGTACTACTCACTGGAATAACTTTAAGTGGATGCTACAATTTGTTTTTAAAATTTTGCTTTACAGTAATGATTTGCTCTTCTGCTTTTTGCCACTAGAAAACTAAGTAAAAGATTCTCCTGAAAAAGTGTGATCTTCCTTGCATGTTTTGTTTTTCCTTCATTTTTTATATTTTACTTGTAAAAATCTGTCATACTTTAAACTGGTACCAAGGGAACCTCTTGTTTTATAAATTGTTTTTAAACAGTATTCAAGGAGTAAACTAGCAAATATTTGAGATATTAAGCTAATTTTGCACTTACCATAAACTCCAAAAGCTGCTGTATATTCAGGAGAATGATGGAAGAACACTCAATATTTCATCTTTTCTTTCAGAATAACACCAAAACACTTAGACCAAAATTCAGTTGATTTTATTTTTGGTTCCATTAAACTAATTGTACTTGCCCATTGGAATAATATTCCCAAAGTGGTCATGCTGACATAGTATCTGATACTGCTACAAGTCACCTCTTGCCATAAAGAAATGCATGGTAGGAAATAGGACCTGGGCTGGGGGAAATATACGTGTCTAGATAGATATATAAATTTGAATGTATAAGAGGTTTTCTGCCTCGAAGGGGAAATAAATTTCTCAATGTGATGATGAATGCAGTTACAATGAAAAACATGTATAATGTCCACATCTGTAATTAGAATGGGTACTAAATTGAGAGCAAATTGCTACGTCCTGGTACTTCTGCTGAGGCGTTAGCTCAAGCTGTACTCTGGCATTGCAGTCTGTCGTGCCCTACTGTCTCATTTCTACATAGCAGAGATCCAACCTGCACAGTCAGGTCTGTAACTGAGTCATTGGGTTGCATTACATTCATGTAATTAGCACAATCTCACGTGAAACATTCAGTAAACATTACAAAGAGATGAAAGGATAATACCAAGAGCAAGACAAAGAGTTAATGACCAATTTCAGGGTGTCAGTAAACACCTCTGACTTTCACAGTTAGATACAGACCCAGTTTCACCTGACTTGAGGGAAGACCTTTCCAGTTGTCAGCACAACCAGAACAATTATGTATTCTCCATGTCTTCAGCATGCAGAGAAAGCTGCAGTCACCAATAAATTAATCCTTGCTGCCCAAAAGAAAAATGTCAGGATGCTATAAAAGTAGTTACAAAATGCACACTGTCCTGTCTACTGGAGTATGGTTGACTCTCCAAGAGCTTCTTCCCACGTGCTGTTCATCTCGGCAAGTGAATGGTACAATTAGGAAGAACTCTTGTTTGTCCTTGGGATGAATGGTGCTAGCTCCTTGGAAGTCTTCAGTGTGTTCTTGAGGGAGGTGGCTGCTGGCTCTGGTGTTATGCATACAGCGTGAGCTGCAGCCACTGAAAGAAGAGTTAAAGGATGGAAGAGTTGTTGACATCCTGCCACAATTTGTGTGAAGACAACACTATCCCTAGCTGGAAGGCTGCTGCTTGCTGTGACTTAGCATGAAGTAGAGTGTCAGTAGGGAATTTTTTCTCGAGTCTTTTGCTCCTGTTTCTCCTTCCCATGCAAAAAGTGAAGCATGTTTTTAATGGTTTCTCTAACTCAGGACATGCTTTGAAGTTGAAACTTTCTAATTCTTAATAATATTTCTTGAAAGCAAAGAACTGTGCTAAGTCCCATTATCATTTAATACCATATCACTGTTGAGCTAAATTGCCTCATAAAAAAAGAAATCTCAGAAGTTTTTTGATGGACTTTAAGAGGCCACAGCCATGCCCTTCAGCATCAACTAGCAGAGCAGCTGTTGCTGGCAGATCATGGATATTTTCTCTCTAAGATTGGTAGCAAAATTTTTGGAGGTTTTGGGGTTTCTTACCAATTGGGTGACAATTTCAGATGAACTCTATTTATAGAGTTATCCCTTGAAAACATGTACAATGATTAATACAGTTAAAATCTTGTATTGTGACATTGTGTTAGATGAAGTCTCATAAAGCAGTTTACCTCCAGGACATTGAGCTTAATGATGCCATCTCCATCTTTGTCAAAGGCGTGGAATGCCCCTAAAGTAAGGAAACAAAAATACAAGAAGTAGATTAGGTTACTGTGTGAATAAAGATGATTCCCAGACAGGAAATGGTGCTCCCATTGTGGAATGCCAACTTGCACAGGTCTTCACTTGCGGGGTCAGTGTTTCTGCTGCATTTTTCTTAGTTAATTCGAGGAGAAACACAGTGGTTTCTTTTGTGTTTGTATGAGACAACTTGTCATCTTAGATTCCCTAAGCACATACCTTTAGTAACTTATACCCTACATAGGCAGTACTGCTGTGAACAAACTTTGCTAGGAGTATGATGGGGCTCTGAGCAATCTGGACCAGTGCAAGGTGTCCCTGCCACGGCAGGGGGGTTGGAACCAGATCCTCCTTCAGGTCCTTTCCAAGCCGAGCCGTGGCTCCATGGCTGTGTCTGGGGGCAGGAGGGGAGGGAGGCAGTGCCGTCCAGCCAGGGCGGCCACTCACGGAACATGGCGTCCAGGCGCACGAAGCAGCAGATGAAGCTGTCAAAGTCGATGTTCATGTTCTTGTCGGCGTAGCGCATGGTGATGATGTCGTAGAGCTGGTTGTTCAGCCGAAACCCTGCGGAGAAGCCAAAACAAGGCACAGCTGGGCCTCGGACAGGGAAAGCGCTGCTCCATGAGGGCTTTGGCCACAGGCCTTCCCCTGGCCCGGCCAAGGCTCAGGCTGCAAGGTCCTGCTGCAGCTGCTAAACAAAATGAAGTGAAGCTATGAGCAGCTTCACTGCGCCCAGCTGCCTCCCTAAACCAGGAGCAACGTTTTGAAGTTATGGCTGGAGAGGACTCTCGGCACGTAAGTTACCTCAGGCTGCAAGTGTGGAGAGCGGCAGCCCCAGAGGGCCTGATGGCTCAGCGGGGCCTGCTGAGAGCAAATCTCAGAACTGGGGGACAGAAGAGCAGGAGGAAGTTGCTATAAAAACACAAACAGTGGTCAGAAAACAGACAAGGAGGTGACTGACTCCTTGGTGTGGTGGGACCGAACTTTGGCACTGAATGCTGCAGCCTGTGCCTGTGTCTTGAAAGGGTCTGTCACAACAGCTGGATACAGCTGTTTGTTGGTCAAATGCAAGGTCATGCACAGCTTATGTGCCACAAGACTCTGAAATGTTCTTCGTTCTACAGTCAGGGCAGTAGATATTTAAGTATTTTCTCATTTTACGGTGTTAACTTCCCTGGAAAGAATAGAAACCCATCAAATAAAAATTACCTATATTTCAGCTACAGCAGAAGTGCCAATCGAGGTGTTGTTTTTTCTTTAGCAAAGGATTACAGAATCCCTGAGGTTTTTGTAAAGTGCAAGGTAACCACTTGTTTCTGTTCTTTGGTGTGCCAAAATACTACTGAAAACAAAGTGTCACTGAAATAATCTCATCTAGGTTTGTAGTTATACTACAGATTTTCTGGTCAAAGAGGATGTCCCGCTCCCTTAGAGACTTGGTAAAAACATTTGTAGGGAGAAGTCTGCTCCTCAGGTGAAGGAGACACTGGTGTGTCTGAGACAACCAAGACAAGACCAAAGTCTCCCTTTTCAAAATTAATTTTATAACTGCAAGTTCTGCAAAAATAGTTTCTTCTCATTGTGCAGGTAGAACCCACAGTGGCTCAGTACTGAAGAAACATTAACATGACTCAAGAAATGCCCACTCAATTGCCTGTGATGCAAACTTGGACCTGGACCTGCTCCATCCTGGTTTCAGTGCCTTCACACTCAGGTTGAAGGTTTTCCACTGTTCTTTGTTTATTACTTACACAAATGTATAGAAGTAACAGCTTAAATGAGAGTAAATGTCTTCAGCATTCTCTGGTCTCCCTGAATAGTAGGGCATCCTTAAGACAACAAAGCATCACCCATTGCATTAAAGAGGAGCTGAAGAGAGCTGTTTGGCTGGCAAGACATATACAGGGCTTGCCATTTGGATATTTGAGAAGCTCTGTTGGGGGAAAAATATTTTCTAATTTCTCTAGGATCCATCCTTAAAAGGCAGAACTGTGTTCAGTGATCTCACCCTGTGGTGCACCAAAACAAAACAAGGTTTCTTCAGCTGTTGGACACTGCATGGGGGAAAGTACCTGCATCATTGACTGCATTGCGCATCTCGTAGCTGTTAATCGTTCCTGAATGATCTGTGTCATAACGCTTGAAAATTTTCTGGAAAAAGGAAAAAAAAGACCACACACAACAGCATTAAAAACTTGTGTTTCTCTCAAATGCACACATTGAGTGGATATGGGACATGTGCCCCAGGCACCTGGAGGCTTTGTCACATGCCTATTGCAGCTGCCAGGCACTCTGGGTTGTTAGCACAGAGTTCCTCTCAGTTGCAAAATAAAATAATTTAGGTTTAGTCTCTGGGATGCAAAAAAAACCTCTCCCCTTGAGACTCTCCTTGTATGACTTGAATTTATGCTGGTAATCCCCCCTGCTGATTGCCCTAATTAAGTTATTATTGAGGCCTGATTCTAGTTCCCATCATTCTCTTCCCTTAATTTGTATGCCTCTGTGCTGTTTGCATGGGGAAAGGTTGCATGAGAGATTTAGGTTTTTTTGCTTAGGTTGTGAAGTAGAATGAGGAGAGACATTACTTTCAGTTTTTATAGCTAATTCACAATTATTTCTTGGCCTTTCTTTTTGATGGACTATATGTGAAGGGTTCTGGTTTTCCTGTAGTATATTTGCACTGTAGAAGCTGTGAAGAAGATACCAGCAATACCTGCCAGCTTTTAATCTTGTCCCAGAGATGTCGAAATTCATCGAAGTTTATCTTCCCTGAGCCATCTGTCTGTGATGCAAACATTCAGGTAAAAAACCCACAATATTTTTAAGATAAAGTTAATTAAGTCTGCAACTACTGGTGAAGGGATAAATGTGAAACTGGGTTGGGGATTTCCTCAGCATTAAGAGTTGAATAGGCTGTGCAGTAAAATATTTGTAAACATTTTTGTTATTTTGCATGGCATAGTGTTTCAGGAGTGTGAAGTACTACTTGTGTAGAAGCAAACTTCTGGTACACGACACAGCTTTGTCTCTGGAACTATTCTAAGAGTGTATGAGTAGGATGTTTTAGTGGGCTCTTCTGAAATACCTCCAAATCTGAAGCTCACCTAATGCTTTCAAAGACAACAGCTTTACTCTGGAGTGAAGCTCTTTCCTCCTTGCTGAAAGTGAATTGAGAAATGAGCAAAATGTTGAGTAAAGCTCTTTTCAAAAATGTGTTTAGGCTCCAGCCGTTATGGCTGTGGGTTGTAGCTGTACTTTTGTTCTGTTTGAATGTATTTACATTCTCTCAAACTTGGGTAATGTCAAACTGGAAAACTGAGAGTGGTTGTGGCAGAGGTAACCCTATGGCATCTTACAGTTTTACTGAACTTGTTCCAGACAAATTCTGCCTGCACTACAAGCTGAGCATACAGTAGAATAGGTGATATGTTATAAACTTAAAGAGATAAATATAGTAAGTTTATTGTCAGAAACTATAGTTATGTTGAGTTGGTTTTAAATATAATAATAATAATAAAAAAATAATGGTTTAGTACATAATGTGGCCAGTCTCTGATACCTGATAAAGAGTGTCATACTGACTGATTTATTCTGCAGCTTTCTTTTTGGTGGTATTTTTCTCTGTCAATTATTTTGATGTTGAGGTGACTGGAATTAAGATGTGCCAAAATCAGGAGTGCTTTTTTATCTGACTACAGACTACAATTGGCTATTTTGTTTCCCTGGCTTACTAAACTGTGCATGTTGTGTGCACGTGGTGGTGAGAAATAGTGAACTCGAGTGGTTTCAAGCACTCCCTTTTCAGCAGAAAAGGATACGTCCATTAAAGCAATCATGCTGCGGCAGGATTCCAATTCAAACCCTTCTGACCTTAGGTCCTTATCTGAAACAAACAATCCCAAGTGAAGACAAATCATGCAAATCAGCAAGTGGTTTTCCACTCAGGTGGAAAATAAAGTTAAAGTAAAGTAAGCTTTTACTTAATCAAAGTAGGAGCCAAACCTACTTCCTTCATCCAGTAAGAAATGAGTGGTAGAGAAATCTGAAAAGACTTTCAGTAATGTTATTGTCTGTGAATTAGATATTGCTTTTCTTGACTTGTTATATCAAATAAAAGAACTCTGGAAAACTCTGAAGTAACTTCTAGGTTACTAAGCAAGTCCAAGGTTTGTAATTTAAAGTTGGCTAAACAGGGAGAAAAGTCTGCCTCTCCACTAGAATTTTTTTTTTTAAAAGGCATTTGCAGACTGTGAGAATTGCATTATAGTCCCGTGGGGTAATTTCAGTGAACACATCTGCTCATTTCTAGATTATCAGTATTAACAATTGATAATTGAGAGATCATCTCTGTAAAAAGTTCAGCTTGTTAAAGTCTCAGATGCAATGTCCATGGAAATGTAACTAGGAAATTTCTGCATTTGAAAACATCAATAATTTTTAGAGTATGACTCAGGGTGGGGAGTTATGCTCTGTCACAGATTTCTTTGTCCAGGGTTAGTAAAAACATGCTCAAACTCACGTTTTTTTACAACATTGTTGAGAACATTCCTAAGTTCCTCAGCATTGATCTCCATGTCCTGATGGAAATGTGATGAGAACATCATTAGTTACAGCATTCTTTATAAAAACAATTTTATGGATGGACATGCTAAAAGTAGAAAGTCTTTGGTCACTTTTCAATAAGGCATATACTTGTTTCAAACCAGAGGGCATTCTACTTCATGTGAACATTGGTCCAGCTTTTTCTTGAGGTTGCAGTACAAGGTAGACCTGAAGTTACCATAATGAAGCTCATTAAACTACAACTAGAAGAATGACTGGTAATTTCAATTTCCAGCCAGTGTATAAGTCAAATAGCAAAATCAGAAAATTCCTGTATCCCATTTGCAGCCACTTGATTTATGCAGTTCTTTGATCTGTTGTTATCTTTAACTTCCCAAGTTAAGCAAATACCAGAGGGCACTGACTTTCTACCTTGTTTATACTTCCTGTGCAAAAACCAGCATCATGTAGGAGAGATAGAAGAAAAAGGCTGAATTTCAACGAGGCTCCCTCAGACATAGTGTGAATAGCTCCTACATGCATATGAGGATAGCTGTATACTTAATGGGGTTTTAATTTGATTTTACTTATCTCGAAATAGCAAAGAGAATTTGAATGGAGGAAATTTTGATATTCAGTGTTTTGAATCCATGGAGTAGTTGATTTAGGAGCTGCTGTGGCCAGGCTTACTTTGAGGGCAGAGAAAGGGATGAATTGCATACTCACATCTCCTGCAATCTGTCGGAAAATATTCCTGAACTGCTTTTGCTCTTCACTCTCCTCATGAGCTTTTGTTGAGGAACGCTGAAAAGAGACAAGCAAAGAAGGATGAGAGAGGGCATGGATAGCTCACTTGCCTTTGTGTGAGGGATCATCTTAATGAATCTGGAGGCCTTTGGAGGAATGGGTTGTCATCCCACTCCTTTCCCCACTTTTTTGTTAATTCTGTTCCTTAAAATTTAACATCATCCCATTGTTTTATTTTCTATTTGAATGAACCTAAATAATTATTTCTGCTGGCAGTTATCTTCTAATTTTTTTGTTCCAAAATATTGCAAAATAGAAGTTTGGAGCAGTACAGGCATATCAGAAAATCAAATCATGATTTTTGTTGAAAGAAACCTTAAAATGATCTTGTTCAAGCCCTCCTGCCATGGGTGGGGATGCAGTATCTGCCTCACAGCTGCCCTGTAGGCTATAAATGACCACATGAGAACTCTTTATGATGTGGAGGGACCCCATGCTAAAGACAAATAGCATATGAGACAGAGGAAAACGAGGAACATGAAGCTTTCTCAGACACCTGGAAAGTGCAACCCTGAACTCTGAAGCTGATACTGAAAAGGAAAATTACAGATAACTCAGTGAGTTTCTTGGCTTAGTTCTTATTTTCCTTTGTCTAAATGCAGAGGAAAGTTTAGATTGGTTCCCACTTGACCACCTGCATGCTCTAGCAGTCATGCACCCTCCCAGTAAGAAAATGCTTCAGCCAGGCCTCCAAAGGCCACAAGCCTGGATGTGGGATCTGGCTGTTAGGTATGTTGTGTCTCACCCACCTGTAGGCAGAAACTCTGAATTTGCTAGGCTTTTTTCCTCCTTTCTCGTAGTGAGGCAGAAGAGAGGGAGCTCCTGGGTTTACCTGTCCTTTATCCTCTGGCCAACAGGGACTGGGACAGGGGTGTGTAGTTTATAACAGGAGAGGCTGTGGTCATTGCCAGGAGCTTCTGCAACCCCTCAGGTGCAGTTTGTGCATGTAAAAGCACAAAAAACTTTACAAAACCATTACTGCCTCAGGGGGCTGAGCGGGAGTGAGTTGAGTGTGGGGAAGGAATCTCTCACAACAGATTCTTGCATGAGAAAGCAACCAGCAGATGTTTTTAAGCTACTAAATCCTCCTGCAAAGTTGTTAAATAACTGAAGGGACTTTCTGTGCTCATGCTCATTAGAGCCACATAAACCAGATGTGAGTCATGTCCAGGTTTGATGAGAAGCTATTAAGTATCTCAGAACAACTCTTTGCCCTATTCCTGTGCTCTCCTCAGCCACTCTTTCACGCTAGCCAGACCAAGCCTTATTTCCCCCTCTGCCACTTGCTGCAGAAACCTTTTTCTCATCTCCTTGGGTTTTTTCACCATCTTTGCCAGCATTTTCATCTGCTGTTAGCTCCTTATTGCTGTTCGCTCTGTCAGAAACGAAGATGATAGGCTAGAAGAAGAAGAGACAAAGAGAAACAGAAATTACACAAGAAATAGCAGAAAGAAGAGTATTTGGTTACAAGCATCCTGTAGAAAGTGCATGCAGCAACAACTGCTCTTGAAAGCACGATAAGAGAAGCCATTCTCAAGAAAGCATGAAGAGAAACCTTTTTTAGGAATGAAAGAAAAGAAAGAATAAAATCTGCAAAAGTATTTTTTCAAAATAGTGCAATTTCTGGGTAGAATTATAGCTTTCCTTGTCAGAAAGACAGTAATTGAACATGTCTGGTTTGTTGTTGTTTTTGTTTGGGGTTTCTTTGTGTTGTTTTGTTTTGGCTTTGGTGTTTTGGTAGGGGGCTTTTGTTTGTTTTTGTTTTGTGGGGTTTTTTCCCCCTGTTTTTAAGCAAAATAAACCTCCCAGATTCTCATCACTTAAACTGATGAGCTTGCTCCTCAATGAAGGACAGTAGCACTGAAAACAAACCAAATGTGAATTGTACACAGAAAAGGAGTTATTTGTGTAGGAACTTGTTCATTATGTGAAGTGTATGTTCTTTCTCTGTATTGATTCTTGAAGCACTCAGCTGTAAGCAGCCATGTGCAGTTGTTCTGGTTTGGTGCATTTTAAACAAGGAAAAAAAAAGCTACATGATGTGATTGCATTACTCTAGAGTATTAATTGCAATCAGCCTATCTTGGGATTAAAGTTCCTGATTACATTTTCAAGGTGCAAAACATGTTGTGTCAAATCAAAAATAGAATCCTGGACTTTGGTGAGCAGAAACTTCAGGGAAGGGGAGTGGCTGCTGCACTAGGCGATGGAAAGCAGGTGTGAGGGCACGAGAAGGGAGGCTTTTCACTAGCAAGGGGTGTCAGGTTGGCTGTGAAGGAGGCAGGAAGGAAGAACAGTTAGAGCAACCCAGAGGACTGAGCCGATAAAGCTGAATAGTTTGTTGCCCTTTAACCACTCCTTTGAGTGAGAGTGTGATATGATGCTAATGCTATTTCATTTGAATCTATTGTAGGAAGACAGCATCTTTGCTGCATGCAAATGGCCTCATATCCAGCACCCTTCATTAACTAGGTCAGTTTCCAGACACAGAGAAAATTATAATACCAAGGAACTCTGCCCTGCTCATGCACTGCACATGCTCTTTGCCTTGCTGGCACTTAGCACACTGCACAGGTACCTACCTTGCCCTTTTTCTTCTGTGTAAAGAGACAAAATTAAAAAGTGCTTGATCAGATTATGCAGTATGATTATTACCAGCTGATGGCAAACTTCTATTTATCTTTTTTATTTCCCCTTTTTCATGTTTATTTTCCAGTTCCTATACTCATGTAATTTTTCCCATTTCCTATATCTATACTGCTTTCAAATCACCAAAAATGAGGGAACATGCACCCACCAAGAAAAGGCATACTGAAAGAAACACATAACAAAACTGCATCTCATCTCATCTGGGGCTTTGTCTGCTTGAATAAAATCTCTCTTGCTCTGAGTATTCCTTTACTTTTTCCCAACCTGCCTGTGCAGTGGAGATTGAACTTCTATACCTGTAGATTAATGATATCTAAAGTGGCAATTAGATTCCCTCATATCTGGACAGTTATTTTTCACTATGACAGCAAACAGAAGGAGAACATTTCTGAGCAAGGTCTGATGGAGCTCTATGCTGTGCAACAGCATTTCCTCTGACTTTTTTTTCAAGACTAATTGTACATTAGCTCTAGGATACTGCCACAAAGATGTGCAAAACTCCAGGGTGAAGAGTTCAAACTTGCCATGAATGCTATTTTGGATCAGAGTGCTATTAGAATCCCTTTTCAGAAAGCAGGTACTTTTTTTTACTGCATGAGATGCCAATTTCACAAAGAAAGTATCTCAGGATACAGAGCTAGGCCTCCCTTGGTAAATGGATAATCTCCATTGATAGGGGCAAAGACAATGCTTAGCATCCAGCTTTTTTTATGCCAGGACCAGATTTCAAATCTGCAAAAGCATTTTGGTCTGTATCAAGTTCAGAATGTAGTGTATATAAAGCAAGTGACAATAGAAATATCTTGATGAGAAAAAAAATGAGAATATGTTATAAAGGTGCTGTCATGTAGCTGCAAATGGTTTCCTGCTGTAAGTTTCCCTAGGTTTCATGTTCCTCTCCTCTCTACCCCTATACACAAAAGAGGACCGGGACAGTACTTACCAATGGGCGCTCTGCCTCAATCATGTTTTCGACTTCCCTAAGTGGAAAGCAGAAAATAAATAAATCAGTGAAGTGACTGTTCCCAAAGTTGCTTGTTTCTGTAGGTGGTTTTTAAGCAGCCACTTGAACTTTCTAAGCAGCCTGTGGTGTGGGCTAGCTTCCAGCATTACAGCTGCAGGCTCTAGGAGTAGCTGTTTCCCAGTTTGATCTGGACATCCCAAGTACCATTTCCAGGACGGCTGCCACCTGGCTTATTCCTGTAAAGAGCCTTGATAACAGTTAACTGGAAGTAAAGCAGAAGTTCTTCGGCCTTAGAAAATAGCTAATGGTTAGTTTGCAAAGGATGTCCTGCAAGCAGTAAGATTCTCCAAAGACAATTCAAAACAAGTTCTTGTTAGTCTATAAAGTAAGCCTGGGGAAATGAGTTTACAGCTTGGAGTTTCTAATGAGGTTAAGAAAATAAAAACTAGGCTGTAGCAAACTGGTAACATGAGGTTAACAGACTAGTGAGGTCACTCCACCTATATGGCCAGATAAATAGCTCTGCAACTTACTCTGAGAGGCTTCTTTTCTCCGAGAAGACCCTGAGGATGAATTCTCCCTCCTGGTGGGGGTCATATGTCGATGGGATGATGACATACTCACTGGGAGGTAACCGGAAGCGCTCAGAGATCTCTCGCATGTTTATGTAGGTCTTACTTCTAGCTTTGGAGGCATTGTAGAGGAAAAAATCCTTCTGCAAGTGGTGCTTAGTACCATGCATCTGCAGAACAAATGAGTCAATTTGTCTTCAAGGAAGTCTTGCCCATTGTCCAGGTGGGTTGCCATGCGGGCAATGCATGGCACGGACAGAAAACACAGGAAGCAGCAGCTTAGCAAGCAGGGAGCTGAGGAGTGGTGGTAGCTGCTGGCAGGTACAGAGGAACCTGTCACCTTTAAGTTGCTACTGACTGGGTCTAGTTGGCTTCCGAGGGCTGCTTCAGGGCCTACCTGCAGATTGTGTGGCTGACTTCTGCTGTGTAGGCTCTTGCTTCTGACTCTTTTGCTAGATGCTGGGTTGTGTGTAACCAAAGCTCAGCCACTTTCCTTGGAGGGTGTTTGGTAAGGAATGGTGTAAGCAAACTCCCACATGCAGAGTGGTAAAGTGAAGGTGCTTTCAGTGGAAATGTGTCCTTGTCTAGACAAAACATGAGTTCTGTGTTTGCTAAACAAATGTGATAATCAAATACTGCATTAGTTCAAGTATGAATATTATGCCAAGAAATGTGGGCTAAGAACACTTGAAGGCTGTTTTTTACGGAAATAACAATTTGTAAGCTGGCAAAGACAACATTCAGGTTGTCATTCTCATGCTTTCCAGGTAACAGCCTTCAAGTGAGCTTGTTACCAAAACTTGTGATACTAATGATTCAGGTACTGTCAGGCTCAGAAAAAAATGTAATTGGTGTACTTTTAATAACTTTTCTTCAATGTCTGAAAATACCATTAATTTTCTAAGCAAATTATAAGACTACACAGAAAATTCAGTGACTGCACAATGTAAGCCACTTTTATTATTTTTAGGAGGCAATGCAAGTGGCTTAGGGTGGTTCTGCATGGAGTGCAGAGGGTAAGCCTTCACAGACGCAGCTTCCAGGATGTCTGACCAACTGTGCATGTGATGGCCAGGCTACCACAGAAGAGAAAAGAAGCACTGAGGAAAAGGTTGAAGTGAAAATGGGGTGCAAGTGAGAACAGACTAAAAATTACTCACAAAATGTTAGTAATAAACACCCAAAGCAAAAGAAGTTAGCAGTTCTACTGCTGTTACATCCCTGAAAACAAATTTGACTGGGCAGTCTCCTGCTGACTTGCTGACAAGCACTACAGTAACACTAGCTGTGGGTATACACCAAGATGTCAATCTGGCTCCGTGGTGTGCATACCTCTTTGGGCACCTTAGGGAAAAACAGAGAGAAGAAACAGTCAGAGCTGCAAGGGGCACCTGCATGTTTACAGGACATGTAGAAGGGCATTCACCTAGAGTTCTGGGACACAGTAATTAAAATGCCCCAAGTCAAATAAGCACTTTCCCTCTCCCTTTCTAGGTTTCTTGGCATGGACATGAAATCAGCTAAAATCTGAACCAAATATGTTTGTGCAAGGGACTGAGTAAATTTACTTTTTCATCTAGTCAATAGCAGGGACAGAGTTTAACAGTTAGCTATGAGTCTTGGATGTCTGTTTCCTTTTTCACCCTCTTCTGCCAATGAAATGCTTAGTTTCAGAAAGGACAAAAGGGAGATTAAAGAATATATGGGAAAGAATATTCTAAAATCTGGCATTATGTCATTATAAAAGACTAAAAAGTGTCTTTCTTAATAGATGGGTAAACCCTGAATAGTAATATGACTATTACTGTGGTACAAGCAGTTAGAAAGACTTGAACTCCCTTCCTCTCTTCCAGATTTTCTGACTTCCTTGCAAAGCAAAAATAATCAGCCTGAATGATTCTGTGACTCCCTTGGTAAATGCATACTCTCGGGATTTGTGACCACAGTGAAAAGAGCAAAATCTAGAGCTGTTACCTCATAGATGGCAAAGCCAATGGTGTACAGATTGGCTCCCAGCTTGCGCTCTTTCCTCCTGTTTTTCTGCATCAGTGCAACAAGGAAGCTGCAGATAACCTCTTCATCCTCAGGATCATCATCTTCCTCCAGGAGCTTCAAGCGATACTGGGGATTGGTCCAAAACGTATCTGTGAAATCCCATCAGCAACCCAAAGAAAACATGTGAACCTTCAGTCTTCTCCTGATGCCCATGATCAAAGAGAACTTCTAAGTTCCCTGCCTATGGCTCCTGAGGGAAAGGTTAAAAGTGGGCTAAGACATGTATGAGTATTTTTAGATATTATGGCTGTTACTTAGTTCTAACCACTGCGTAGCAAATGAGGATATATGGAGAACTGTCATCTGATATACTACCCAAGTCCCTAAACCTATCACTAATCCACAAAAGTGGATTTCCCAAGTGAAATCTAACTGTTAGGGTGAAATTTATCCCTTTTACTTGGGGCCCTGTGAAGTATTTGAACAATGACAGCTTTGCCAGGGCTGCCTTTTGGGTTTACGATGTTCTGTTACAGCATAGTGACAGAACATTTCCAGCTACCAATCGCATACCTTGTCCACTGAGGAAGCAAGGCTTTTCCTATGGCTGAGCACTAACCAGGATATGGTATGGCTTAGCCTTTGGGAGCTAACCTAGCCCCATCAAAGAGGCTGTTCCTCTCAAAACCGCTTGCTCACCTGGAAAATTGCGGCAGCCTCCAGCTGAGCAGCCTCTCACCCAGCGTCCTTCATTGACTGACACAGTCCAGGTCTGGAATTTATCCACTTCCAGAGTATCAGGTGTGAGGTTACAGATCTCAAGCTTTGTGAAGTGCCTCATGAAATCTTGAAAAGACATCCTGGAGGAATTGAGGGGAAATTGAACCCAAATGCATTTACATGGTTGGCAAATGTCTGAAAGACCCTGGGGAGGTAAAGGACAGTGACCAACAGCACTGTCAGCATTGGGACAAGTTTGCAGTGGGAGTGCCATGATTTCCAAATGCTTTGGGTCTGCTGGTTGGTCAGTTATCACAGGTACAGCTCCAAACTCAGGGAAACTGAGCTGAGAGGATGGCATGTAGAAAGTGTGATGGAGAGTTTGTGGAAGTCTAGCATAATTAGGAAGATTGTGCTGATGGCACTGAATAATCCCCTGGTGGGAGAATGAGAGGATCGCAGAGCAGGGCTTCTTGGGAATATGAAGGGGAGCAGAGATCACTGCAATGGTCTTAGCAGATTTGTAGTAGTGCAGTGTCATTCATTTTTGTTATGAATCCATGTTTCCTAGTCAAGCACTGGTTTTTGACTGATGCTCTCACCAGAACTCCCCATCCTCCACAACCTTGTGCTGCAGGCGGATTTTCTCTTCTTCATTAACAGAGTCCCACACCTCTGACCTTCAAAGGAGTAAACAAGTTAGCTTAGGATTTACAATACAGTTTTCATTAAAGTTTCTACACTTCAGACTCACGGAGTGAAAAATCAAGAGTCATCTTGCTACCTCCACGTAACTTTTTTCCTTTGTAAGCCTTGCAACGATTTGTTCTTAATGCTATCCTCTTCTCCACATGCCCAAATAAATGAAGCAATTGTCCTATTTCTCTCTGCCTTCCTCTTTGAATTCTTCTTAGAAGCTCTCAAACCTCTGTTCAACTGTGCTAATTTTACCTAGCTTGAAAAAAAATGTGTTTGCGGATTATCATTGCTGGCATACCTAATTAAATTCCTTTAAGGAAAACACTTAACAGCTTGCTTCATTCAGTTCATTCATAACTTAAAAGATTTTTCTACTGTCACATCTGTTTGGAAAACTGACAGTAAAATCAGATATAATGCATCATTAGATTGATGGGCTCTGTCTTAATTTCCATTTATTAAAGCCTCTCTTAACATCTTATTAGGTACTCTTTTCTTTACAGCTTCAGCTAGGCACTCAATCAACTTCAAAATTACAACTAAGACAATTCAGACACCTCATCGCTGAATAATAGGATTATGCAAAATCTGCATAAAGGCAAATAAAGCTGCAACTTCTTTTTCAAATCATGTGAAGCTCTGTTTTACTCACTTGTCACTCCAGGCTCCATTCCATTCCACCTGGCCCCAGGGGTTTCTCAGTCTTACTAGACGTATTTTTTCCCCTTTAAATACTGTCTAATTGAAAAAAGAATGCAACAAGAATAGACTGTGAGAGTAGGTTCAAGAGGAAATGTTCTGCCTGTCCCCACACCCTTTAGTGATTGTACTTTTCTGGCCCATACCCCAGCCTGATCTTCTTGGGGTGACTGTGGGAAGGCCGTAAGATCAGGCGGTGGCTGCATGTGGCCACTTTTGCCCAAGTGAGCATTTTCCTCAGAGAGCCAGATCTTGGCTAGGTTTCTTTGTCTGCATGATTTTGACTTATTTGAATATAACTTTGTTTCCTTAACTCGTAATGCGTTTTGCCTCCCATGGCCCGGGCGCCGCTTGCGGGGCCAGGCGGGTGGCGGTGGCGCACGTACCTCTTCCACGGCTGTCACGGAATAGGCGTGACCCTTGACGAGCCCGCAGGACATCCGCGTCTCGTACTGCATCGGCACGATGGTCTGTGGGACAGAGAGAAAAACAGAGTCCGTGCGACTCGCACCGAGCTCAGCTGTCTGCTCGAGGGCGGGTGCTGCCACCCATTTCGGAGGGAAGGTGTCACCGTTCAGGTGATGGGACTTTTTGCCTTGTTCTCCTCTGTGTTTGTCAAAGTGATCAAGCTAAGTGCTCATAGAATTCATGTTGAACATTAGAAAGGAGCAAAGTATGAACTAAAAATGGAAAAAGTTGATAATATCAATTGGAAAGGACATTTTTTTAGTGTATTTTCCCCTTTTTTGGTAGGCTATTGCTTTTTGCACTTGGAATGTGGCAGGATATAGTATGATTAATCAAATAATTAGCTTTTCTTATTAGAAGGACAATTCAGCCTTTTCTAGGGTAATATGTTCTTGCATAGCTCAGTAAGGTTATTGCACATGAACTTAAACATTAAGTTAAACAGGTTAAACATCAGAGCAAATCATCACCTAGAATATGTTCATCTTCTCATTGCTGCTATCTTATCACAATGGCATTTAAACACCCTATTTAATACCCTGCTCCTACTAACTGACACTATTTTATTGCATCTAACTTTCAGGAAGGGCGTAATTGTGTTGTTCGGGCGTAAAGACATTTGCTGTCTTAGTCATCAGCTTTTAGTGTGTCTGATGGATTTTTACTTGTTTCTTTATCTGTGAGATCTGGAAATGGGAGGAAGATAGCAGATGCACACAACCTGCTGTACTTGTACAAGAGAGGGAGGGCTAGATCCTGGGGAGAATTAGTAAGGTCACACAGAAGTGTTCTCAGCTTGTACAGGGAGAATCTCATCCAAATATTTCCTGGATGTTGCAATTGTTTTCCATTATTTCACTTTAGCACCTAATTGGTTTCTTTTCCCTTGATTATGTGTTCATAATATAACCTCACACCTATTTCCTTTTTTCTTCTCATGTTGTTGCTGTCATTACTTGTCCAGAACCTCTTTCTCTTCTTTCTGTTTAAGAGCATTAACCTCCAGTGCCCTGGACTTCTCAAAGTGCAAGTTTTTGTTTCATCTGCTTCTTTCCATCAAGAGTCCTGTTTGTTTTTGTTTTTTTTTTCCTGGTGATGGTTCAGGAATATGCAATAACCAGCAGCATAACAGCTGCTGGGGCAACAAGTACAGAAAGAGTTTTGCAATCTTCTTTTAGTAGACAGTTACTGAGGAGGAAATTCTCCCCCCGGACATGGGTGGTTTGGGCAGCAGTGCTTGCAAAATAAGATAGTCATACTGGTCTTTCCCAAAGACACCATTTCAGTCTTTTAGGAAGAACTAAATATGGATGTCAGAAGAGGAAAAAATCAGCTATTTCAGCTGCAAATGCAGGAGAAAGTTTGCACAACAAAAAGTTTTGAGTGATGTAATTATGGAGGAGTTTTCTTTGTTGATTTTTTTTGTTTGTTTTTCTCCCATCCTTCCCCACACCCCTGTAAAACAAGAGATGTAATTTCATTGTCATGGAAATGCAGCTCCCTAAAAGGCAAAGTATGACAGCTGCCTTTCACAGAGAAGGCAGCAAAGTGCCCCTCTACAGATTTAACAGCTTTTAAGGTGTCCAGCATCAGATTTTTTCTTAGAGGTTTTTAACATCCCTCTCTTTATTTTGCTAGATACTTAGCTGAATATGCTGGAGTTACCTTGTATTTCATCACACATATAAAACTCAACATATTTTTCCTTTTCCTTGTTAGACATTTTTAATGATGACTTTGTTGGCAGTAATCCAAAAAGAGCATCTCTAGAGCAGACTCTCCTCCATTAATGGGTAGAGCACTCTGTCTCAAATTAAGTTCACTAAGAGCTTTTTTGCCTGGAGCAGGAACTATGCAGAGCTTGCTTTATCTTTCTTTGACGTTCCATGCACACTCAAGGATCTTGTTCTATTCTAGTATTTTAATTTTTTCATTCTCTTCACCCTATTCAAGCAAGAGACTTGATAAAATCCACTAATAAATTTCTTGTACTGCAAACTGTAAGCCTTTGTCACAAGCCAACAGCCATTTAATGCCTCAGAATCAGGGAAGCCCTCTAGTATCACTCACTGTGTTGGAAAGCAATGAAGTCTTTTAACACACATGTCAAACAGCATCCATAAGAACATTTCATTAATGCTATCCTGTGAAAAAAATTAAAGATTTAAAAGCATAGGTGATATGTTCCTCTAACTGTTTGTAGATAAAAGCATTCTGAAGTCAACAGCTTAGGCGACATACCCAGGCTGGCCTCTCC
Organism: Regulus satrapa; assembly: GCA_013396955.1. NCBI lineage: Eukaryota > Metazoa > Chordata > Aves > Passeriformes > Regulidae > Regulus > Regulus satrapa. The sequence goes on along the minus strand of VWZN01020004.1, from coordinate 811,582 downwards.
TCCATCCCGTGGTAGTCTACAGGGGGCTGAGCCATCTGTGCATTTTCTTGATTCTTCACCATGCGAGCAATCAGCTCTCCGATGTTGCTCCGAGGAGCTGACCCATAGGAAAAGCCTAGGTCATCCTGGCACAGAGAATGGGAGAAAGTATCATGCAAGAAGATGAGTGGTGTGTCGAAAGCCTAGATTACTTCTCTTTTCACTCATTATATCTATACTTATCTACAGTGGTCAATAGCACTGTTTGTTCTCCCGCATTTACTGAAGTATCATACTCCATAAAGTATTAATTTTTAAACTTTTAAATTTACCACAATAAGTGAAAACAGTGTGAAGCCATGTTGACAATAAAATATTGATTTGCACACTTCACATCTTTGACATGAAGATTTGTGTCTTAACTAAATTGCAGCATCCTCATCCTAACCTCATTTCACTGGGTGAGGGTCTTGAGGGGTATAGGTGTTGGTTTCGCTGATTGCACCTGTTCTTTCTACCTTCATGTTCTGCTTCTGTATATTTCCCTTTTGGTACTCCCTATTTGCTAATGGCTGGTCTCTAGGGAGATAACTCCATCTCCTAGAAATTGATATTTTATATGTGGCCTAAACCAAGCTGTTCCAAAGGTGGTTCTGAATGGAGAAGTCTCTCTCCTCTGACATTTCTTATCTGCAAAGTTCATATGGACTCACGTCAATAGAACTGGCCATGAGGGATCCTCTGTCAGTGGCATGTTTCATGATTTTATAGATATCTTTGGGGGCGTCCCTTATCTCATAGAACTCTGTAACTCCTCCAGTAAAATCCTCCATGGCTTCGGTGGTGTTGCCTCCCTTCAAAGCTTCATATGACCCATGGACTCTAGAAAAGAGAAAAGAAATAGATTCTTTTACACAGGTAAAGACACCTACCTCTACATTTATACACATCTTGTGTGTGTATAACTACAGCTATGTAAACACACCTACTTAAAAGCCCACAAACTGCTAACTCAAACGTTTTAAAACATGCCACCTGCACACATAATAAAAAAAGGCAGATATGATGAAAATAAAATGCAGATTTCTGAATGAGTAGGAAGACTTCCTAGAAAATAGGCTTTAACCCATCCCCAGCTCCAAGGCAAGGGAAAAGGCACTGTTGTATTCAGGTGTATTCTCTGTGTGCTTCTGAATGCTGTAAGCAGTGGTTTAGCACCGCCCCAGGCAGACCCTTGTGGGGTGCCTGGCACAGCCCCCCAGTTTCCTTACTTTGCATAGGCCTTTTCCAGGAGGGCGCTCCAGAACTCGTTGCGCTGGGAGGACTTGGTAAAGACCAGCTGGTTGTTGTAGGTGGGTAAGCAGTCATCAATGACAACATCCACCCAGTCTCCATAGCGCCAGAACTGCTCAAAGGCAAACAGGAAAAAAAGACAAAGCTGGATCGACTTGGTGCAGGGAGGGGAAGCCTGGCTGAAAAGTCAGGCTGAGAGAGGAGAAATGTGAAATTAGCTGCTTCATAATTTGTCCAAAACTAATGGCTGCTGCGAGGGAGGCAGCTACACTGAAGAATTCCCCTGGGCAAAAAGGTTCCTTAAGAGAACCAAAGGAAATGTGGAAAACAGTCAATCTTTTCTGAATAAGAAGTTCTTTGACCACTTGTTTTGACAGACCAGCTATTTGTGGGCCTAAAAATAGCTGCTCTTGCCAAGTGACCGCATGTCTGTGCTGGCTGCAGTGCTGCATCTGAGCAGTGAGGCAGGACCAGCCGCCTGTTGTTACTCCTTACACCCAGGATACTGCAATCTGCACATGCCTCCTTGGTGGGTTAATGCTCCCTAATTCCTTTTATTGGCTGGCCCTTCTGTGACTGCCCTGATGGAAGAATTTGGCGTGAGGCAATTCAGTCCCTTTTCCTCCCTGCTGTCACTCATGCTTCCAACGGGTTGAGAAAGAGGGAAGAGCATGCCAAGAGCTGAGCCTTGGGTAAATGCATATGCTTACCACTAGACGGAGTGACTCACCTGGAAGTGAAAAATGCCAGCATAGTTTTGTATAAAGGATTGGTCATGTGGTATGACTCTACAGAGTAGTTTTTTATTCAGTGTCAGGCAAGCAATGGCAGCCAGAAACCAGCAGTTACCTGTAAATGAGCAGAAGCAGCAGACAAAATGAAGGGAGAGAGCAACTAAGATCAAAGGGAAAATCTGTGATAGTGCAAAGTGACATAATTCTCAGAAGAGCATGATTCTCCATGTGTTCTGCAGTACTTCATCTATTTGTGCTCTAGAAATGCTCATGGGCACTGTTCATGGCTGGGTGCACAGAGGCTAAACAGGTGATATTCCCTGTGCTTTAGAAAAAGCCTAAAATCTGATGAGCACTGTTACCTGCATTAAGAATTCCCTGTGTCATGTGAATCTTTCACTAGAAGTTCTTGCCTAGATTACTACTAAGTCAGCAATTTTCTATCTTCTTCTACAGAAGATTTCAGATATCACCTTGGAAACAAAAGAAAAGTAAATGAAAGCTAACCCATGATGCAGACTTTAAAAAGTGCAGAGTTGATGTAAGAATTTAGTACCTAATTCTCCTTGGCAGATATCTGTTCTGTTGGCTCCACCAATAATAAACCGTGGATTCTCACAGATTTCCTGCAAAAGAGAAACAGATGTATAAGCAGGAAAATTGTGCATTATAATGCCGGTTTAGCACAGAAATAAAGGCAGTTTTAGAACATTTTCCTATAGGATAGCCAGTGGCATCAAAACCTCTCTCACAGTTTTCATCTGCAGAGTTTCACTATGAAAAGGTTTTGTAAGCTGGATGTTCCAGACTTCAGGCAGAGTTTTTCTCATGCATCTATAGGGTCTAATATTGAATCTGGGTTGCTTCCTCTGTACTGTGAAAGCACTTTGAAATGAGAAGAACAGGCAAAAATATTTTTCTGCATGAAAAGAAAAAAAACACTGGAGGAGACAGGAGGACAAGTAGATGAAAAAACCATCAGTGGACCAGACTAAATTATTTTAAAATTATCTTAGGTCAATTTGCAGTAACTGGTATGTTGGGACATTAAAAGGGGTGAAAAATTCATTTTATTGGGAATGAACCCCAGTATTACTCCTTCCTAAAGTTAAGGGATCAGATATTTAATTACTAGAAATAATCAGTTGCTGGTTTAGAGATTTTATTATTTTCCTCACGTTGCAGTATTTAATTGATAATGCTGCATTAAAAATATATATACAGGTATCATCTGTCTCGGAGGAGAGGAAAGTCTTCTTTTGTCCTGCACATTGCACAGTGTATTGGGTTTGTCAGTATTTATACTAGAACAGAATGGCAACGAGATGCTGTACAGGCATAAATAATCAAGGCATTTCTGCAGGGAGGGAAGGAAAAATGCAGGAAGTGAGGTGGGACAATTGCAGGCTTGCATAGCCCTTTTCTATAATGGCCAAAGACTGTAGTTTAGAGGAGAACCAAGGAAAAAGTAGTGGCTATAACCTGTCCTTCAGAGTTAAAAACTGTCCCTGCTTTATCCCATTTGTCATAAATAGTTGGTATGGAGAAGAATAAAAAGACACAACTTCTGGCCACATCTCTTATGAGGGTAAGGAAAGAAAGATATTGCAACCTGAGGAGCACTGTCCTGAATGGACAAATTGGGAAGAAGACAAAGTATAATCCAAGAGCCCAATCTGTCAAAAGATGCTGGGACTAGACTGGGAAGGAGATAAACAATTGACAATTGCTTCTGTGGCAGCACATATGGGCAGTTGATGCTCCCTCTGTAGTCTAAAGAGACTAAAGGGACCCTTATACGATCAGGGTAGCCCTGGACTTTCCCAGACTCGTGTTTCAGGTCTAGTAGTTTTACTTGGCTCAAACCTGTTTTGTTTTTTTTCTCCTTCACAGTTATCAGAAGAGGTGCTTTGATGTATCTGGATTAGTCATATAGTGAGAGACCAACTTCTACCATTGTCCCTACTACCAACCCACACAGGCACTTTATTTTCCTCGAGGGAAGGAATGTAGTGATTGTCCAGTTATTCTGGGCCTTGGTCAGCTGTTGTGGCCCAGTTCTGTCAAAGCAGATGTTTGAGATGCCTTCATGCTTTTCTCCACTCACTTGCTGTGTTGAAAATATTCTTCCTCACATTGCTGTGGTGCTCTGCTGACAACTAGTCTGAGATTCCAGGTTTTTGGTTTGTGTTGTTTCCAACTTAATTATTGTACTTGTGCTAAATCTTGCTCCTATTGTAACTAGCTTTGAAATCCAGCATGTTGTGTTTTAGTTGAAAGTAGTCAGGTCCCACTTAGGTGTTTCCAAATATTAAATGTACAGCAATGTGTACAGAGCCATTTATAGCATCTTGGGGTCATTTGTTTTGTAGGATGCTTGGTAAACTAATGCAAAGGAGAGAATTGTGCAATTCTGATATGGTCTGGTTTAGCTATGACAGAAGTGCTTTTCTTGCATTTCTTTATGGGACCAGGTGTGTATAGCACACTGTGGGTATGCTTTAAATTTGTATTTCCTAGTTCATCTCCAGCTCGCTAGTTGTGCTGAGTACAGCTGAAGTTGCAGATAAAGGTATTGAGATCTTCCAAGGCTGAAGTAGTCAGTCAGCAGAGTGAGACTACCTGGTGTCCAAGATGCAGGTCCTGCAAGATCCTGGGGTCCTGCCAGTATTCCTGGCTGAGCAAGGGATTGCTCTTCATCTCCTAGGTCAAGTTATCATAGAGAATCCTAGCAGGCTGTACTTCCCTGAGGAAATGATTTGTCTTTTAAAAGAGCCTCCTCTGATCTGAGTGCCTTAGACTGCCTTGGTACTATCCAAAGGACCTTCGTGCTGCACCGGGTTGATCCAGTTCAGATTCTGATTTAATTACAAAGAGTTACAGCAAGGAAAACCAAGAATCCCAGGAAAAACCTGGTAGTGGTGTATGCTGCTTTCTGGGAAGAGTCAGCTGGAAGACAGCACTGGAAAACGCAAAGGCAGCTTGCAACTAAAAATGGCATTTGACCTTTGCTCCATTTTCATTAGCTTTTCTTCTGTATCAGGAAGAAATCTGCCAGTCAGCTTATACTACTGCAGCAAAAGGCATTCATTCCTTTAAAAACTGCTGTTAATAAATTATGGCATTCTAAGTAAATTCCCTAAACCAATCCTGTCAAACAAAGGAAGGATATTTTTCAGCCTAAGACAATTTGTAGCTTCATTATCTCTTGGTCTCTTCTGGAGCATGCTTTTAAAGGGCTGCGCTGCACATTTCAAGGCACAGCTCAATGCCAGACACCAAGCTGGTTTCAGAGCTTCTGAGCTGGTGTATCTTCATCTGAAAGTTCTATCTTGGTGGCACTCACTGCTATATTTGCTTCCTGGTGCAGGCCCACTTTTTGTGATTACAAAAAGTTCAAACAGCTTCATGTACGTGCAGTAGATGATTTGACTGAGTCATTTTTATTCCAAACAAAATCCAATAGTTTGTTGACTTGATTTTATTTATATTCATGATGAAAAGAAGGCTTCTTCTGGTGTTTTTCTGGATATGGAAAGGATCACCATTGGGAAGTCATTGCATTTGGTGGTTAATGCTATGGCTTGACTGTAAGCAAGGAGAATGACAATGGTGCATTTGAAAGCAGTGTCACAGTAGAGCCTTCCTGTCAATATCCTGGTGTCATTAAATCCAAACAGGACTGCAGCAGGACCTCTCAATATTCTGTGTTCTAACAGAGACTTTTTCCTCACCTCCCAGTGGCCTCATCCTTGCTCTCAGCTATGAGAAATTCCCACAGGCAGCACAGTTGTGAGAGGCACAGCCAGTCAATGAGCTGGATATAACCTTTTGCAGCTGAAAACAACTCTTTGGGCTTCTCTTACCTGCAGTGGGTGAGCAAATAATTAAATATTTTGCATTAACTGGGGGGGAATTTAATTTTCCCTCTATGTATCTAAACCACAGTCCTGCATACTCTGAAGAGAAACACCGGAGGAATGGCTCCTGCAGTCTTTACTCAGGGAAGCTTTCAGGGCTCTCACTTGGCTTTTGTCTGAATTGGGTATTAGGAGGACTTCTCTGTGCATTCATGTCGTGGCATGGCAGCCACTAGCTGGGTGGAATTACAAAGGCCTTTTTTGCTGCCAGGGCTGCCAGCTGCCCTGCATGGCACCTGTCCTTCTGCGGGTAAGGGACAAGGCCAGTCCTGCTGCAGTGGCTGCCCTCATAGCAGCAGGGGACGAGATTTTGGGAGGTGGCAGAGGAGAACCTGACCTCTGGGTAGAGGGGCTTTGATACAAACTGATGAGGTGACGTGTCTAAGGTGACTCAGGGAGCCAGAGAGTCAGAAATAGGTTGCATATTTCCCAGCTCTCTGTTTGAAGTGGGATCATAGAGCACATTGATCATTTGTTTATTTGCTGTGTCTGGAGGTATGTGGCACATAAAATGCCACAGGGAAAGGAGCTAGACTGGTCAGCATTAGGATATTCTCTCAGAACTTCTGAACTGTGAAGTGATTTTTTTTTTTTTTTTTAAACTATTAAGTACACGGCCTGTGCAACTGAGTATATGTGGTGCTTCAGTGATTGCTTTAACTTCTTAGCAAAATACTCTTTAGCCCAGTATTAGTCCTTCATATTCATTTGACTTCATAAAGCCTTGGCTTGTGTCAAAAATACTGGATAGCTTTGGGTTTGAACTTTAAGTTGTATTTTAAGTCTTATATTGTCCCCAGCCTGCAGCTGTTACATGAATAATAAATCCAAACTTACACATTCATGAGTGACTTAAAGAAGTGCCTTTGGAATTAAGACCCTGGTCCAATAACAAAGGCTTGATCTGTGCCTGCACAGTTATACAAGACAAATCTCACTGTGCATTTCTTTTGTTTTGATGCTTTCTAATATAATACCTGCAGTCTGTTTGCTGCAGGATGTTGGCACTCATCCACTGTACTGCTGTACTGCTTCCCTCTGCAGAGAGGAAATCCCATCCCTTTGCATGACTGACTTGGGGTTGCGTTTAAGTCATTCACACAGTTTTCCAGAGGCTGATGCAGCCGTGGTGATGATGAAGGAATGACAGGGCACAAGTGCTCAGGGTACAGCAGATGGGAGACTCATTTTGATCCCTCCACATAGCTCAAGTTGTTGCGACAGAAGCACATGGCCTTCCTCCACGTCTGTAAGAGCCACCCACAAGAGCTCGTGGTCTTTTGCTATTCAGTTACACTCCAGTGGACACTTGTATCTATCACCACTGACTTTGCCATTGAAGCACAGATTTGGGTGCAGGGAAAGTATGGCAAATGTAAAAGATGTGGCCAAAAACTGCCAGAGAGAAGGAGCTCAGCACAACACCCCGGCTGTCAGACAGGGGATGGCAGGGGCCAAGGCACTGTCCCAGGGGCTGCCTTGCTGCAGGGAAACAGCTGCCCAGCATGTATGACAGGGAAAAAGTGTAACTCCTCCTGAAGGAGAAGGGACAATCAACTGGGAACTGAGGCATTAGTCCTCTGCCAGTGAGAGACACGGAGAAAAAAAGATGAAAAGGAAGAGAAAGGCTGCCTGAGGAATACCCATGAAATAGGAAAATGAATGGGATTAGTAGCCAAGAGTGGGTCTTCCTAATGATTAGAACACCCCACATTAATGGTACCTGGGATAAGCAATGCAGGGAACAACAGACTAAAAGCATGTTTCAGATCATAGCCTGTCTTTTCATTTTCACACATGAGAAAAATGGCAGAATACCAAAATAAAGGTTTAAGTGAACAAGGTAGTGTTAAAAAATTAAGCCTCTGCCAACCCAGCTACTTGTCACAGAATGAGGAAACTTCCTTTCATATTTTCAGACAAGAAAATCCCATGCAAACCATGCAAGAAGAAAATTAAATTCCCCATGTCTCTTTCTAAATATTTCATTCAATCTATTTTGTTGTTGTTGTTTCATTCTGTTTTACTGTATTTTAGTCATTATGTACACACTACCTAAGCTTTCACAGCCCTAGCTAGTTATCTCCCAGGAGAACTCTAAGGAAATATATTTCCAGTTTATTCTACCTGCCCCTCCAACACACAATTTCTGCAAAAATGTAAGCTCTTACATTTCTTACAAAAATGTAAGGATGTATACTTCAATTTACAGAAAAAGGCAATCAGCAAACGTGATACTTACACGTGGTCTTTTCCACTCGAACTTGACGGGACTTTTCTGGCTGTAGAAAAGGGACGAGTCATTTGGTGGGAAATCAGGATCTTCATAGAGAATGTTTTTCTCCAGGCACTTCTTATGAAGCTCTTCATAGGTCTTCTCCTTTACGCTGATAATGGGCTGATTGCGACTTATAATGGCAGAATAAATCCCCCCTGTGCCCCCTCCTGCCCCCTCTGTAGTGCCAACAGTGGCGCTGGGGACTGAGCCAGCCGACGTTTGCCGAGCCACTGCTGCATTTATGGCGGTCGGCATATCAGGAATGAGGCTTAGAGCAAATGCTGAAAGACAGCAGGATCTTGCAAACGGGAAGGAAATTTCAGAAAAGAGGAAGCTGCTGTGCAAACTGTCTTTTCTGTTCGTTGAAAGCCTTCTAGTCAAATCTGCAAGCCAGAAAATTCCACGTGGTTTTGCATCTTCTTAAAGGACGGTATTTTGTCATCAGAAACTGGAATTTGTTCCTGGATGCGGGACAAGATGATCAGTTGGCCCACTCCTGTATCTGAGTTGTATCTACAGCGTGTGTGTGTGTGCTGTCCTGTGCGTGTAAGCACCCAGAAGGGGCAAGCTTTAACTGTGAAGGCTAAAATTAACTACCAGCAAAGAGAGGAAAATGAGAGGGGTAGCATTAGTGAGAGGGTGTCAATCTTCTGCGCAGCTTGTGCCGAGGCCAGGCATGTTCCTGGGACAGGCTCTGTGTGTGGGTTGACTCCCGGTGCAAGCAGTTCATCTTTTCCTTAAGTAGAAGGAACAGTGAAATGGAAAGCTAAACCCCTGCTGGCTTGGGAACCTTAGGTACAAAGTACTGGCAGGCAATGGTCCCAACAGTACTGAAAGAACCGTTGTACTTGTTTCTACCCTTTGTGGGAGAAAATTTATAGATTTTTATAGATTTATAGATTTTTTACTACTAGAGATGANCGTTGTACTTGACTTGTTTCTACCCTTTGTGGGAGAAAATATATAGATACTTTTTTACTACTAGAGATGATGATCAGAAGATACCTCTAATGGTGGAAAAGGTGCTTTTTGAAGCTACTGAGGTCAGGTCAATTCTCTGCCTCTGGAGAGAGAAGCTTGTCAACACTAAGATTCACCTTGTAATAGCTACCTCCCATGAAGAAAGCAACTTTTTGTGTAGGGGCTGAGGAGTTTATGGAGCCTAGTGTGGGCACTGGGCCATTCTCTGTGTGTTAGGATATACCAAAGTTAAAGGAAACATCTGACTCTGCACATGTATTTTTTCACACAACAGTGGGATAAGGGACAAATTCACAGCCTCTGTGAGCAAAGATCTAAATACATATTGCTATTAAAGAACCCAGCTCTTTAAAAGATGGCAATACTTATACATCAAGAAAAGCATTGTAATACCTTGATTTTTCTTTATTGAGAGGTCTTCAATCACAGGCTGACATCAGTTTTATTTCTGCCAAATGACACTCATTTCTGGCTCACATATACATTGCTGACCTTCTGGCCTAGGGCTATGGCATTTTCCTAAGTACTGATTTTTTTCCCCCCCTATGGCATTTGCTCAGTTCACACATTTAAAATCAACAGTACAGTGGACAAACTCTAAACTCTACAGCTCAATAAAGAAACCTCCCCTGGAGAAACTTTAAAAGAAAACAATATATAGTTGGCAAGCTTGACTAACCTCTAGGAATATTACTCATCAGTCTTTCAGGCCATTTAGGTGGCCTAAATCCTTTTCTTTTTATCATGGATGCAAGCCATCTTGCGCCAACAGGGCAATTGAAAAAGCTCCAAGCATTTGTGAAAATAGGAATGCAATTGCTTAGGGGTTCTTCAGATGCAGAATTGTTGACTTCCTCATTACATTCAGATGCAAAGATTGCAGGAGCAATACTTGACATTACATTTCAGGACAGCTTGGCAGAGCCACATGTCACTCTCTGCAGGATACACAAATAGTGAGATGCAAGAGCCTTCCCCTGCACAGCTCGGCAAAGTGCTCAGTTTGCAGCCTGTGCAAATGTTTTTTCTTTAGTGTTCTCCCTTCCTTCCTAGTATACCAATGCATCTCTTATGATGCAGAGCTCTGTTTCTGGAAGAATTGTGAGGATATGACATTTGAGAAACTATTTTTGAGCTGCTGGAGAGGATCATGTGAATGATTAGCAGTGGGTCTGGGTTGTCTTTTTTTTTTTTTTATTGGGGTGGTCAGCAGGTGCCAGCAGCAGCTACTGCTGGAGCTAACAGATCAGCCAGTGCCTGCCCATGGAATGGCAGGTGGATATGCACTTCTCACTTCTATGCCAATGCTGCCCTTTAGGTATGTTCAAGAGTTACACCTGTTAAAAATACAGTATTTCCTTTTCTTATTTCTTACTGGACAGATGGGCTTGTTATTTAGGGTTTTGGTCTTTTTTATAGGAGTTGCTAGTAAAAGACAAATGATGCCTTGAAATAAACACAATTTTCCATAGAGGGGAAGGGAGGTGCTATCTAATACTAACAGCAAAACAAATTCTCAGGAATTAAATCCTGTATGTGATGGAATTTACTGCAAGCTCAAGTACACAAACAGCTGACCTGTTCAGACAGTAACAATGAGCTGATCTTTAGTGAACTAATCTAAAATGTTAATACTACTATTAAATTAGGATAAAGTTTTCTCTCCAGTTGTTTTCACTAATTGAACTATTTCTTTTGTAAAGTTATACCTTTTTTTTTAATTTATGGCATAAATTTGTGGAAAAATATGTTGTGAATTACTACAAATGGCAATATAAATCATATTCTATGAAATTTATTAGAGCTAAAGACACAACTGCTAAGATTTTCAGCAACTAATTGCTATTGAAATCCATAGATGTTAAGAACTTCATACCACTGAAAATTTTATGAGTACTTAGGAGTACTCATGAGTGCCATGAATACTAACTATGGTGCATATATCTTATTGAGGGCCAGAGAATAAAAGCAAGCCTTTTAATCAGATACTCTTGTAAGAATACTCACATAGAGAGTGATTTTTAAGAGCAGAATAAAGGTTGGAAGGAAAAAAGGCATTTAACTTGCTTCATTATTCCTTTATTTCACTTTCCAATTTGAGAAATAGCAGTTAAAATATTTTATTAAATTACCCAAGACAATAACTATATTGTCAGAAGCACTGCTGTGCTTAAACATAGTAAGAAATCATCAATCAAAGCTTAGAAGTTGGTAGAAAAATAGCGTCTGTCTCTCTTCTCACAGATGTAAAAGACCTATCTGCTGCTATTCTACCTGGATTAACACATTTGCAATAAGCAAAACAGTATTTATGCTGCCAGCTTCTGGACTGGAGGCTCACACTGTATCCTGGAAGGTGCTGACAAATAGCTCTGCGGACTAAAAAAGAATGAAGCTATGGGTCTGGTGGGGAACTAACTATGCTTGAGTAGTCAAAAGTAGAGTACTCACAGTTTGCTCTCATGCTTGCTATTCCCAGAAATCTGCCCTGCAGAGGACAAACAGCAGCAGGTGGGAATGCCAGGGAGGATGAGTAATGTTACGTTACCTTTTTCGCTGGCAAAACTGGTGGCCATCCCTCTCTGTTTCCTACAAATTAATTTACTGATGTTTTTAGAAAATACTTCCTTATCTTAGTAAAAGAAATACAATTAACTAGAAATCCAGAAAAATCAGAAACCCAGCTGATGGCATGTTTAGGTTTGACTCAAAGCTGAACTGGTTTCAAAATAAGATAGCTGACAAGTGTAGCAAATGGAAATGGTAAACAAACCCTGTGGATCAATGGCAGCCTGTGAAAAGGGACGCCTAATATGGAAAAGTCTGAGGGAACAGGCAGGATTTAGTGGATGTGGGACTCAAGATGTCTCTGTTTTGCAAGAGAAGCAAGCATCAAAACACACCAGTTCTGTTTGCAGAGATGGTGGGAAAAGAAGGCAAGGGAACATTAGGCTGAGTTGTAACAGAAAGGAGAAATAAGCATAAGGCGGGATGTCTGAATGCAGAATTAATCCCATTAAAATTGAAATTTGCTTCATAAATGCCTAGCTCAAAACTCAGCCAGACAGTAAAAAGTGACATGACTAAAATTTGTGTAAAGGAAGCCAAAACTTGGCAGGACTTCGAAGATGTGGGAAAAGCATAACTCCTTCACTGGGCTGGCTTTAATCAATGATATTCAATCATCAATGCCAATTCTTTCCTAGCGGAAAACTTTTCTTAGAGTAGTACTTGGCGAAGGAGTGGAACAGTAACATGGAAAATGTTTTTGTGTGAGTACAGCTGCTATCCTAAGCCACTACTGCACCTATGAGGACCTTTTTGAAATCCAAATTTCAAAGCTGGCTGTTAGTGAGCCTTCTGCACTGCCACATTACTGTCTCCTACTATCGCACAACTGTCTGGCACAAGCTACCAACCCTCACCTCCAGTGCCTGAGCTTTTTGGCAAATCTGCTGCTTCCTTTCCTGTGCAGGCCAGCTAAGTTTGCATTGTCATAAGGACTGGAAAGCAGAACTTCCTGTGATCACACTGGCTGGCTCTTTCTGTGCTTGTTTTCAGAAGGCAGCTGGCAGGCAGAACTCTGGTGATAACCTCTGTGTTTGTCGTATCTGCTGATGCTGCTCGTTGAACTGGCCCAGCTCTCCTCAAGTGCTCCAGTCTCTGATTTTCAAATACTTACATTAAGGCCTATGCTTTCAAGTCACAATCTCACCTCATCAATTCACAGTTTTTTATTGCACGTGGGGGTAGAACTGAAGCTTAATGCCTAACTGAAGCTAGCCTAATGCAAATAGTATTTAGCTTATTTCCCCAAAGATACAATCCTAGTGCTATTATTTTTGCTGAACAGGAAAGTTACCCAAGTCCAAACTAGAGCTTTAAAAGAAAAATTGTAAGAAACGTTAGTTAGGGTGTGTTGGTGGAAAATATGTTTGTTGACTTAAGTGGATTCAAGTGAACCTCTGAAGTCCTCCCAGTATATTTCTCCTCAGCCACTCAATGAATGGTTTCTCTGAAGAAGTTGCATCTCCTTTCAGCTGATACAGATCTCCCAGTCAGCATCGATACTCAGGGCTAAGTTTTCCAGTGTCAGCGCAGAGGTCTTCGTATCATATGTGAAAACCACTTCTTTTTTTTTCCCATCTGAACAGGACAAGAGAGTTCTCTATTAAATTTAAGAAAAATCCTTCTAAAACACAGTTACATGTGACTCTCTACAGTTTTTAGCTCCAACTGTCCCTGCCACTCGTGGAAATGATTGATTAAAAAACAAATAGAAGTCAAATCCTCCTAGCACACACATAAGAATGCAGTGGAGTAAGAAAGCAGCTATTTCTTTTTTTCTGATCTGTCAAACTATGGTACAGCAAACTATGGAACTACTCAAGGATCCTTCTGAAAAAAATAACCCTGTTTTTGGCACAGATGTTCCTCCAAACACCCTTGACAGGTGGAGGCAGAAAGTCCATTTTCCTGACTCTCAAAGTGAAGGGACTTGCTCGGAAAGCAACCAGAAATTGTAAGCCCTTTCTGTAGATGGTACTGCCTATCCATACGGGATAACTTGCAACTTCTAGAGATCCCCATATAGTCAGGCACTCCAGAGCTTTTGGATGAGCATGGAAGCAGAAGACTAAATCTGGGTTTGTTTGCAAGTTTCCTGTTCTAGACTAGGCAGGCTGACAGACCTGAGCAAATGGGCCTTCATTGGAAGTGCCGTCTCTGCTCATGTTCTGTGCAGGACAACATTGTCTGAGTGTTCATCCCAAACCACTTTTACTGATGTATTATCATCTTTCAAAGTCAGTGTTCTTCAGTTCTGCATATAGTATTAGTGGTGAATAGCTGCTGGTTCCTTTCACTAAATTCTGTTCTTGATATTAAAAAAAATAGCAAAGAAAAAAGGAAATTAAACAGAGTCTTCCTATGCTGTAACACTTCCTTTGCAGACCAGTCAAATTGACACCTCTAGTGAATGGCAGCAGAGCTACAGAATTTAAAAAAATTGTAGTTAAACAGAATTCAATTAATTACCCTTGGAACTGGTTGTCACAAAAGTGGGTTGCTTTCCAAATCCCAGAATTATCACCCGTTCAACTACACATGTAGTGTGGTATTGTCCGCTTTCATCTACACAGCTGAAAAAAAGAAAATTATTTCATATACATACATTTCTTTCCATTAATGTAAGTTCAGTATCACACAAATATTATTACTTCAGTCTCATCCTGAAAGCTCCCTATACTGGCTTTCTTTCCTCTATATACCTTTCTCTTAAAAACAAGTAAAACTTTCTCCTCTTGTCAGCTGATTTTTTCACTGCATATCAGATTTCACAGTCAGAAGAAAGCTTGAGAATCAATTTTCTGGCAAAAAGCATGGCTTTGAGAAACAGAAAAGTTCTGGATTTTCAGAAAACGGTAGTTAAAACTCTAAATATAAATGTAAAGCTCATTTTAACATTTTTCAAGTAAGATACTTCAATTGTTTAATTTTGTAACTAATTTAATTTTTATTAATAAGCTCTAAAAACTTCAAATCAAAATGGAACTTTTTTAAATGACAAGAATGTTATATCATGCATCTCAAAAGCTTGCTGCAATCTCAAAAGTTTGAGTTGCAATGCAACTCAAAAAACGGACATTTTTTCCAACTTCTAGATTTGCTAGCAATTTAGCAACGATTTTCTTTCTCATCCTGAATTTGTAAGCTTTTCAGATTTCATATTCCAGATAAAGAGATTTGAAGTATACTTTCAACAACATTATACAAGCTAAACTAGTTTCCCTCTGTTAAATTTTGTAGCTTTAGGACAAATGCCTGCATATTTTTGCAGTCTGAAGGACTAAAAAATGCCTGTAGAATCATCATTTATGCACTACACAGACATCTGTGCAACAGATCTCAATAGTAAAAGTGTGATAGTGGCATATTTGGCATCCCTTTCCTTACAAGCAGCTAAGGATCTCTCTGGCTTCTAGGTTTTGTCACTGAGCCTTTGCAGGTGCTATCCCCTTGTGCCTCATTCAAGTGCTTTTCTTCATGCTAATATAAATGGTGAATTTGTTGATTAATTTGGGACAATGCAATGGTGTGGTTTTGGTTCCCAGACAAAAGTATTGAATATCTCAGGTTGGAAAGGACATGTAAGAATCAAGCCCAACTCCCTGCTCCTTGCAGGACTATCTAAAACTAAACCATGTTACTCAGATCATCGTCCAGATGTGCTTTGAGCTAGGAAAGGCTTGATGCCTTGACCACTTCCCTGGAGAACATGTTCCAGTGACTGACTACCCTTCTCAGCAAAGATTATGTTAGGAAACAAATCTTAGAAAACACAAACACTCCAGGAGGTGCCTATTTGTGAATCTCCCCATTTATCTTTTTTGTCTCTCTGACAGGCTTTACTCTCTCTAATGACTTTCTTTATATTTTTGTCAATCTGCAGAATCTTGAGCTTGACTAGACTGAAACAATATGAGACAGCTCATTTCATGTGTTACTGCCTTCAGACTTATGCAGAACACTGTTTACCTCTGCAGTTTATGACAGATTCTGCATACTCAGACTTCACTGAGCAGTAGATGAGACTAATACTACTACATTTGCAAGAAGGCCTCATGAACTAGAACAGGCATTTCCAGTGACAGTGTGTTGGTATCTATAACTTTTCTCCATAATTGCTGTTACCTGGAAGAGAGAATGTTCTTGTGGAAAGTGAATTTCCGATATAGGAACTGTTTCTTGTGGAGATATTGAAATGAATGTCCATCGTCTACGTAGAGCTCACCTATGGCACAGGCCTGTGAAACACACCAGACAGAGCAAAAATTAAAAGCAGCTTCTAGTGTTTAATAATGAAACTGTCCCACTATATGTTATGCTTCATATTGAAGGTGTGTGTTTATTTTTCTTTAGCAACTTGTATTCCTCGAAGGCTCAGGCACTCTGAGAGTGCTGGACAACCTGCTTTTGTAAATTGATGCAGGTGCCACCTGTCACCTCTTTATTAGCAAGGACAGTAATAGGAAGTTCCCTCTCTGTGCCCAAGAGGAAGTTTGTGGCCTGCCCATTCTCTGCTCCTTCCTCCAAGGGATTAGACAAGGGGTGAAAAAGGTCAGAAAAATGTTCTGCCCCTGCTATGCTCAGATAATCATGCTTAGAGGGGACAATGGGGGAGAGGTTTGAGTCCCCTCAAACAGCACAAGTGGAGAAGAGCCACTGGGCACTCAGTGTGCTGATCAAGCAGGTAGCAAGGGCCTACAAAGATCAGATGGAGTAGAAGACATCTTTGTACAAAGGAAATGCTATCCCAGAGTACCTCTGTGTCTAAGGCCACGTGGAGTTCATAAGAAATATCTATCATCCATTCAGTGGATTTTCCAGCTGTGGTCTTCAGTGGTATCACCGTGCCCCCCCGCTGGAATACAGGAATCTGCAAAAACACAAAGCCAGGGCAGAAAGGTTCCTCTACTCTGATAATGTAATTTTAACAAGGATCAGAGATAACCAAAGTCTGCTCAAAACTTAGAAATTTTTCTAACTTATACAACAAATATATAAAGAAAATTATTCAACTAACAATGGGAATAGTAGTAAACTTCTGCATGTATATAAGCAAAATAATTTCCTGGGAAAAGCAACCCTTGCATCACCTCACTGTACCACCAGGACACAGAAGTGTTTAATCTAACAATAAAGGAGATGGGTCCTTTATACAAAAGCTATTTTAGATTACATTTCTACAAGGAAACTGAACTGTCACCTTTCTGATTCTGAATATTGACAAAACAAAAGCTTGGGGTTTTTTCCTGCTCCATGAAAGTAGCATTTTAAAACAAAAACATACACTCTCCAGTGTTACTGGAATCTTCACTGTGCCTGCATCTTCCATTCGCTTAAATTTTCTGAAATCATACCAAATCTAGAAAAAATGAAAAAAAGAATGAGTGTGACATGTATGCCAAGATCTGTTCCCTCTGCTGATATGGTTACTCTCCTGCTCAACTTGTCACTGTTTCAAACAAACTGTTTGATATGCAAGAAAAAAACATTTTTAAAATAAATGACCTTCTGGATGAAAAGAATAAACTGTCATTTCTGAAGCACAAAAATAGTCGGACCTTTTCTACAGTTTAACGTAGAAATGTCTGGACAATGTCTTATATGTCTTAAAGCATCTGGAAGTGAAAAACAGTAAAACACTTTTTAAATTTAATTTTTTAAAGTCTAGTTCTTGAAAAAGTATATTTGTATTGAAGTGAAAATTAACAAAGCTGCTAATAACAGGTAAATTAAATTTACCTTAATTTTCTTAAATTTTCTTTAGAGCCTAGTCTGCTTTTCTCCTTAAACCAAGAAGAATTCTATGTGTTCTCAGGTGCATTAGTGAAGTCACAAGGTTCTACATGATCTCATACACTCCCTTTTGCTGCTTATTCTTTGGAGTCTCTGGCTTTCCCTTAGCAACTGTTTTCCCCAAATAATTTCCCTTCTTCCACAGCTGCTGTAGCCACAAGCTCTTTGTAGGAGTGGACCATTGTGCCATCCTGTGGATAAATACCTTTACTTCAGAGAGGAACTGCTCTCTGTATGTGTCAGTGTTTGCTATACATGTCCCAGGCTACTGAGGCTTATTTTCCCTTTATAAAATCCTCTCTCCCCACAGTTTCCCCCTGATTTCCTTTTGACTTTTCTTCAAAGTTCCCTTTCTCCTCACATAAAAAGAGAAGTTTAACCCAAAGAGAAATACATTAAAAAAGGAAATTGACAATGCAGATAGCTGTTTCATGGTGAACACATGAGACACAGCAAAAGCTTTGAAGGGAGATTAAAATGGTAGATGACTTGAAATTTTGTGCAGGAGCTCTTGGAAAAGCAAGAAAGTAAATTTACTGTGAGCCAAGCAAGTAAGGCATCAATATGGAAGGAAGGGTTCAGAGTGGCACAGCATGGCCAGCCAAGACTTGCCCCAGCAGTAGTGCTCAGCAGTTATTAAATGGGGAGCTGGAAGGTTTTTTGCATAAAATACTTCTTTGGGATGAATAGTTGAGCAATTCATATACATCCTTACCTCCTCTGACCCTGGAAACAGAACTGTCACTGTCTTGGCCTCTTTCTCTGTGACTGGATGCACCAACAGAGCATTTCCTGGAGAAAAAAATAAACATGGCTATGGTCCTCAATGCTGCACCTCCCCAGAGGAGAACCTGTGTGCTCTGCAGTTGTCAACTTCCCATGGCGATTTCAGGAGCTTGCTTGGGCATGTCATATGCTTAGGTTCACTTTCTACTGAAGAAAAAGGCCTGTGCAGTGGGCTGGTGGCTGACTGACTTCAGCAGTCAGCCATACCACAGCAAAAACCAATCATGTTTGGGTGGTAGTTGTTTACTACTGCCATTTTTGAAGCAGACTGTGATCTCAGCTGCTTCACTGAACTTGATCTTTCAAAACCAGTTTCTTCAAAGCGATAGTGAGATACAACTGAGTTTTTGCATCTTCTGTGTCCTCAAACTGCTGTTAAAACTAGACCTCCCTTAAAGAGGTCTCAAGTTTTATGTTCAATTATAATTTTTAAAGTCTTGGGCAGCATTTTTATGTCATGCAATGCCTCAAAAATATTTAACTCAAATTCCAGAGAATAAGACACCTGCTTACCCAGCATGTACTCATTTTCCACATCAAAAGTTTCAATTTTCCCTGGAAACTCTATCCAGAGAGATCTGTAGAAAAGAAAGATAATGGAATTCAGTTACATTTTTCCTCTTCAATCAACCTGTTCAAGTCCTTCTGGCATTCTCAGACTCCATTTCTCCCTTTCTTTACAAGGCACAGCTATCAAGACCTGAAGATAGGGCATGGTCCTCTTTTGTGTCAATGACTCAAAGGGGGACTCACTGCTGAGAGTCACTTAACCCAGCATGGATTAAGAGATATAGTATAATATATATCCAGTATACCTATCTGTGACCTTGTTTTCTTCCCTCCTGCCTTCTTCCTTACAACCCTGCATTACATCTGCCTCCCTTCTATCAAAGGGGAGATGAATGAGCTTTTGTGTCCCAGTCTACCAGCAATGCTGGCCCCTGATGAGCTAGTCCCTGCAGCAGAGTCTTTCCCGCTCTCAACAGCTCCCTGCTGCTTTTATAGCAAGCCTCTTCCTGGCCAGGCCTGGAAAACCTGCACCAGAAGCTCATTATCAGTCTTTCTCAAAAAAGGGTAGTGTAATAACTATCTGGTTATGGAACAGGAGTTCTGAGAGATTATGACAATAATAGCTTGTTAAGAGACAAGGTTTGTAAGGCTTTCCTTACACAAAGCCTGGCTCACCTGCTCACTCACAGGCATCCACTTGTTCATTGCAGCCCTGCTGCTCATGTGCTTGCTAATGAGACACACTCTCCATTCTGCTTGTCTCAGTGAGAAAAATACACTTCCTTTCTAATTCTGTACTTACTACAGCAAACTTAACACAATGGAAGTGTGATTTAATACTGTGGGCAGTTCACATGTCAAAAAAAAAGCTTCATTTCAAGAAAGACAGAAACCCACTGTCTATGTCAGTGCATAAAACAGATGCTTTTACACCTATATATGTGCAGACAGACACGCTATGTCTGTAATGCAAATCATCTTCAAAACTCAACCCTTGTCAAAAAAGACCTTTATGATTTTAAAACTTATGAGATGTATCTGCATAACAAAATATAAAGGCAAATGTGTACAAAAGAACAGTTCTAGGGCAACTGCTCACACACAGACTATAATTTATACCTGGGAGATGAATGACATTCATCTCTTCCTGAAAGAAATGCTAGAGATATATTTTTAAGAGATTAGAGAACAGCAGAACAAATAATTTCTTTCCCAATTTCATTTCTGTTCTCGATTATTAAATTCACTAGTGAAAGAAATATTATAAGGAATACTGCAGAAAATATGACCAACTATTAATATAAGGTTTTGTAACAATAATAATTAAGCAATAACAAATATTTTAATGAGAGGCAAAATGCATTTACATTTCTAGGTCAACAAGTTCAGAGTCCATTAAGCACTGTTTCATGTACTGGTTGGACTACTCTGTGATTGTCTTTATCATGATGAAAAGTTTGAAGTCCAGACAACTTTCAAAAGTTTAAAGACTGCAATGTGTTTATTGAATTAGTGTGTTCCAGGTGTCATTTGGGAAAAAACTCAAAGCATAATTTTCCTCTCAGAATCCTAACATAGCTTGCAGAATGCATGAAAAGAGAATTCACTATTAGAACTTTTGTTTGTGTTTTTCTCCCTTTTAATAGTCAAATAAGTAATTACAAAATTAAGAGGTGGTAGTTTAACTTTCCTTCTCCAAGGAAGCTCCTGCAGATACTGTCTAGGCCTCCTGACTCATGCTCTTACCTCATGACGGGTTCGGCCGCTGTGTGTGCCCGATAGAACAGAGTGTATAAGTAGGGCAGGAGGACGTAGCGCTCTCTAATGGCTCTCCTGATGATCTGGGTGTTCTTCTCCCCAAAGAGCCACGGTTCGCGCCGTTTGCTCTCCATGTTAGAGTGACCTCTGAAGAAGGGCTGGTAGGCTCCCGCCTGATACCAGCGAACAAGTAACTCTGGTTCTGGATCTCCAATAAACCCTCCCACATCAGCTAGATATTGCGCAGACAAATAAAAATACACAGTTTTGGAGATTGCTCTGGAAAATGTGAAGCTCTCCTCTAACAAACATTCCAAGGGTATAAATCCATGCATTTCACAGTTTGTTCACTGTTCTGCTGTTGGGCAGCTGCTTGTCCAAATAAGAGTAAAAAACTGGTGCAACAAGTTATGCTTTAAAGAAAAATAAAAATCTCAGGAGAGGTTTTGAAGGCTAAGTGAGTGACTTTCTGAGGGACAGAGGACTGTCACAGTGATGCTGCAAACAGAACACCACCTGAGGACTGCTGCTCCAGGTGGGACACAAACACTGCACAAAAGTTAGTGGAGACATGATGGTCAGAGCCAAGTTTCAGGGTTCTGAAACCACACTAATCTGTGAAACCACCTGGAAATGCACAGGGCTGTTGAGCTCTCTACCGTCCGTGTTGAAGTCTATTTATCTTGGGAATACAAGCTTGGTGACACTGTTTATGCACAGTGAGAAACACATTACCTCCACAGAATGAAATCCCTGTCATGCTGATGGTAAGAAGCATTGGGATGGATATTTTCAAGTAACTCCACTCTGCCGTGTTGTCTCCAGTCCATACTGCCCCTGGAAATACCCATTTTCAAAATTAAGCAGGAAAATTGAATGTGTATTTCAGTGTATGCTTGCAGTTAAGGAAAGAAGACAAGAATAATCATTAACTACTTTAGAATTCCTGTACATTGCACCTTTTTTTTTTCTTTATACATGCATGCTCCTGAAATAGGCAATAAAAGCAGAGGACATACGTTGCTGTTCTACCTTTGACTCATACACACCTTGCCAACCTTTCCTGATTTTTTAAATCACTTGCACTCCTATAAGCTTACCACATCAGTATTTCTAAGACAGTTGCTGTCCTCTCTAGACTATTATCCATCAAACTTAATAGAACCAAGCAACAAGGAAGGCATCCAGCTCATCCTTACTTACCGTACTTCTGTGATCCAGCAAAGAAAGACCGTGTGAGTACAAATGGTCTCTCTTTTCCTGAAGAGCGTCTGATGAGTCCTTCTGCAGTTGCCATTTGCTGAAAATCACGAATAGAAAAGTCAGCAAGACAAACTCTTTAATTAGGGTAATTTCTACACTGTCTTTTTAGTCCTTCTAAGGCAGAAAAACAGACAATTCTGTACCCAGAAACAATTCCTGTTATTAAATAATGTTCTTATTAGAATAGATGTGAACAAAAAGATTAAATAATCACAGCCAATGTAATTTACATTACTATAGTAGTAAGGCATACGATAATGTCATATTTTCTTGTGACCAATCACAGTTTATATCAAATATTGTAATATCAGAGCCTCAGGCCTTGACGAAGGCTATAGAATACCTACTACTGTGTAAAGTACCACATCACACTTACTCCATGAGAATAACTGCTGTTTGTGTCTCCAGGTACTCTACCTGGTAGAATCCATAGAGGTTGTGTACTTCCCGATGCTCCCAGTTGTTGTAGTGCACAGCATCTTTCTGCATTGTTAATTCTGCCCCCTTGAAGACTGAAGGCTCATTCATATCATTCCATACAAAGAGGATATTAGTGGATGCCTGTGACAGAGGGTTGCAATTAGATCACGATAGAGCCAATCCTGTGACTTTGAGTGTTTATATCAAGTGAGTGCCAGGCCAGTCTGGGGTACGAGTAGAAACAGCAGCACAAAAGCAAGACTTGGTAATTACACTTCTCAGGTCACTTGAAAGCCCCCAGTCATTCATCTCACCCCTTTTAGAGGCCCTTCTACTCAGGGTAGCAGCCTGCAAGCCCACTTGATCTTTGCAATTCTTACAAAACTCAGTAGGCACTTGTTATTCCTACTTTGTGATGAGGGAAAAGAGACAGGGAAAAGAGAAGTATAAAACAGCCATGAGGAAAAATCAGAGAAGGTGAAAGCTGGAGAGGAAAAAAAAGCATGGGACATACCTACTATATATGACTACTAGGGAAGTGATTTCAACAACACTGCTGCAAACCAGAACTTTGGAGCTGGGTGAGGGGAACTGGAGGTGTGCAGAAATGGTCACCCAGACATTTTCAGCAGTAGGCAGGAAGGTCAGGATGAAGTGACTGAGCTGTGAGAGTGCACTCCCACATCCCTCCTTGTGTGCTATCATGGTAGTAAAGACTGGAATAGCGGCAGCTGGTTTAGATTATGGGTTCTTAAAATGCCTGCAGTTTGTCCCTTCTGCTGCTGCAACTAAGTGTGCATGTTCACTGATGGCATATGGGTTCCAACTGTCTTAGTGTAGATAAGTACACAGAGAAAATCCTTCTGTGGTACTTCAGCTTAACAAGATATTTTCCCCCTACACTACAATAAGAGAGGTACAGGGGCCAACAACTTGCTTAGGCAGTACGTTCTCTCTTCTCCCTTTTCAGGCTTTCTGGGATATGTAGGTCACAGCAAATAAACACAAACCTTGTATGTTTTGAAGGCAAATTGATCTGCATACCATTTTCGCACTTCAGGATTGGTGAAATCCAGGTAACAAGAAGAACCTGTGGATGTGGGAGATCCCAATTATATACCTGATTTTAAGAACATTTTCTTTATACCTAAATTCAACAGCCTAAAGCTAGAAGGGTTTCTATAGGCAGCAATAATGTAGTTCCTATTTCTGAAATTAAAGCTCAAGAGCAAATTCCAGGCTGACTTGGAATCCAGTACACCCTACACCCCTTGCCATGTTGTGAAGGTCAACACACTTAGATTCAAGAGAGCTGAAGCTCAGCTCCATGTAAGGATGGCTGCAAGCAGTTTGAGATATGTTCACATGTGAACAAGTAGTGAGGGAAAGAAAACATTGACAATATTCTGAGCTCAAACAGAAAAGTGTCACTGAGAAGCTGAATAACTATATCCTGCCATGATGCTAGAAGTTGTAATATGTCCTTGATTTTCCCATAATCATTCCTTTGCCAGCACTGTGAGCTTCCTATCTGTAAAGAAGGGAGACAACCTCCTTTGCTTCCCTGCAATGAGACCTTCTCATGAAACATACTATGTAAAATCAGTGTACTATTATTGAATCAGTCTTCAGGATCAGAG
Organism: Regulus satrapa; assembly: GCA_013396955.1. Lineage (NCBI taxonomy): Eukaryota > Metazoa > Chordata > Aves > Passeriformes > Regulidae > Regulus > Regulus satrapa. The sequence continues at coordinate 787,659 of VWZN01020004.1, read as the reverse complement.
GTCACTAAATTTCATCCAGCCTACATAAGCTGTGCCCACTGCAGCAGATCAGACTGCATTTCTGTGCTCAAGATAAGTTGTCAAGAGGAATGGCTGCTCTCATCAATAAATCCAACTCTCACAGCTCTAGGCACTGGGACTATCTGCAGATCTAAGAGATATAACAAAGGCAATCTATACAGCTGAGGCAATTAAGACATTATTACAGCACCCATTATTATAAATTATATTAATTTAAATTACTATTATAATTATTAATATTTATAATAAGTGTAAGGAATGTAAGAGTTTAATTCTGCTTCCATGGATCCAAATTAAACTATTCTGCAAATTTTTTAAAATAAACAGCTTAAAAGATAAAGACAGAGGGGTTTTTTTACCTGGCCAGCAGATACCCTCAAAATCTTGCCCATTTCTGTCTTTCACAAAATATCCCTTTTCTTTTGCCTGTGCATACAGGGTATATGAGGGATCAACTTTAATATGAGGATCTACGATGACCACAAGCTGCCAGGGTAAGAAAATAAAATGTATTATCAACATCAGCTGTGCTTAATAAAACAGCAAGTGTTCACTTTTGATAAAAGGCAGAGAATGACTTCATCTCAGATAAAGAAGAGAGCTGTGTCCCTAGTTTTAAAAAGCAGATACCAGGCTTTTTATATACAGTGTTAGACATATATACAGGACATGAATTTACAAGGAGTTCATGAACTCACTCCTCTGAAATAAATGACAAAACCCAGTGTTTCAGATAAAAGCAAGTACCCCAACCCCTAAAAGCACTATGTTTCATCCACGGCTGCATTTTGTGAATGGGAAAATATCTGACTTCCATGTTCATGTGCCTGCTTAAAATCATATGCCGTAAGACATTGAAATTCATTTTAGTTTGTGTAGCATACAACAACAGGCATTGTATTTTGCAGTTATACGCTGAGAAAGTACTCTAACTCCAACTGAGAGATTTTAAAACTTGAACGCTATTTCAACAATCCCCTGTTCATCGACTTTTGGCAAAGTTCAAGCATTAAGCAATTCTACAGTTCAATAATTCTAAGGAAAATATTTTAGCTGTAAAACCAGAAACACAAAGAAAAGCTAAAACAACCACAGGAACAATCAATGCTGAAAGCTCACGTTAACAAGAAAAATTTTCTGCTGTGTTCATCAATAACAGCACCCAGCTGCTTCTGTAAAATGGAGTTTCACATGGGGCAAATTTAGCTAGACTGTCAGGATATAGAACAAATTACTAAATACTAAAATGGTATAAGAAAAGGAATTAAACAAGATAGCTTGCATGCTGGAAGCATCACCAGATGGCAATAGAGTCTAATTTATTCTGTTGTAGTTTGCCTGTTTCCAGTATCTGAAGTACCCTGCCTAAAGCTAGATTGGGTAGATCCACACTACAGAGAAATCTTTTCTTTCTTCCTGCAATATTATTTACCTTGCGTTTTTTCTTCCTGAGATGTTCTTGCATCTTTCTGGGGTTCTGGAATTTCTGTTTGTCCCAAGTAAAATACCTCTTGCCATCTGTGTGCTCTATATCCAGCCATATGACATCATAAGGAATATCGTGTGCATCAAAGCCAGCATCCACTGCCTTGACATCTTGCTCATCCTCATAATTCCACCTGGACTGATGGTAGCCCAGAGAAAAAAGTGGGGGCAAGGCTTGAGTGCCTAAAAGAGTATATAAATAAAGATAAAACTGTAAATTAATTCAGTCTTTCCACATTATAAGGTGGCCTGTCTTGATAGTGATAGGCAGTTCTAGCTCCCTGTGTTTCACCTCTTCATCTAAAGCTGCAGGTAGTTTCAGATAGCAGTGATTATGCTGGCTTCTCAATTAGAGCCAAGTTTGACCAGCTGTGGACGCTAGGGAAAGCAAGGATAAAGGCCTGTCTTCACACAGCACAAGCTTTTGATCTACACACTGCAGTTTGGGAATAACTGATCTCCTGCACATAATGGGCTAGGTAAATATTGACCCCCTCTTGGGTACAGCATGTTCCTCAGAGAATCTCCCAGGTAAGTGTGCCACTCTTACTCCAGTTATGTGAGTCAGTACCTGTCAGTTGTGCAAACTGCTTGAAGACATCCAATGCAGTGGGTCCCATCAGCAGGAAAACATCGATGATCCCACTTTCTGACATCCAGCGCACATCGGTTAGAGGCACTGCTCTCTGCTTAGCAGTCTCTGCAGTAGATCTGGATGGAGTGTGCTTAGAAGAAAAACAAGGTAAATCTAAATCTCTCTCTCTCTATGAAACTTTTATTCAATGAAGGAGCAAAGATAGAAACACACAAAATTCACTAACACATACCTGGCAGATATTAGGAATACACATTAAATATTTCTTATATATCCTTCACAAATCCTTTATCTTGAATACCACTTACACAAAGTAGAGTAATAGTTAACAAGAAAAAATGGGTAATGAGTGGCAAAATAATGAAAGCACTTCCATAATTTTAAAAAAAAATTAACCACATAATGAATTCCTTTACTGAACGTTTTATGTTTCTTCAAGGTCAATTACATTCCACAGAAGAATGATTTTCTGCTAAGCAGAAATCTCTGGCAATTCCAAGAATTTAAACACTCATAAAACTTATTTAAACACTCATAAAAATTTCTCAAATCCAAGTGAATGTCAAGATTTATGTCCACCATTTTTTCTGCCTTCTACATCCGTGTAGATTTTTTTCTCTGTATTTTCTCTTTGCCTACTCCTGTAGACTGGTTAAGATACAAGATTTATAACTTGCCTCTTAAAAGGAGTAATCTCCTTGTTCTTTCAGTTTAATACAAAAAAATTAGTGAAAGGGAGGACAGAAGGAAGAGACTGCCAATTCTTCATTAGTGAGCAAAAGGTAAATCTCCTGTACCATTCTATTCCTGTTGGCCCTGTCCTGAAGTGATTTCTTTTGTTATTTAATTGTGAGGAAAGTGAGTAATTCTCACCTCAGCTACTGCCTTTGTATTAATATCCACCAGTGTTTCTGAAGAGTTCAGCCAGAAGATCCCTGAAGTTCTGTTTGGCTTGTGTGCTAAGAGAAGAGGTACTGAACCATAAATGCCTATTTTGTCATGTATCTTGTGGCCGAAAATATCCAAATTATAAAGTCGGTAGGCATCACCATCACTAGGACAAACAAACAGATATGTCTGTTACATGTAAGCATCTTACCCTAGGCTGGTTTTAACCCTATTGCTGTCCCACTAAACCTGGTGAATACTCTGTGAGTGTTCTGTGTTCTGGTCTTTTGTTTAGCATCCAGAGCTGAAATACGGACTGCTTAGATTACTGCTTCTTTGCTTTGGTCCTCACTGTCTGAATATTTTTGCTGCCAGTGAGACTACTGTGTGTTTGCTTTAAATCCTAAAATATTATTTCTTAATTCTCCCATCCTCCCACAGAATTGCTCTTTTATGAGTTCTGCTAAACCATGACCAATCCTGCAAGCCAGAAAAAAACTGCATGGAAAACTGGAGAGAACAGAAAGGGCCATTCATGAAATTGCATACTAGGGAAAGCAGAATGCCTCACTCCATATGGATGGGGTAACAATTCAATCTGCTGTATCATTAAACTAAAATATACACTATATGAGATACATATCTCAAGCTCTTGACTGCATTAAATCATTAATACAATGTTATAGCTGTCTCTTACAAAAAAAAGAAAAAAGAAGACACTTCATTCACTAGCAGTCTGACACCTTGACAACTTTACCTGGTGTTTTTGAGAAGAAGTGTTTCTGTGTGTTGTGGTATTCCATAAACATGGTCATACCCATGTAAAGAGAAGTCCATGCCTACAGAAGTAGGACCTGAAGAAATAATATTAAATGATGAGAATACAGAGTTTTTAGGCTTATCTGAAAGCAGAGCAATTAACTGGACAAATCAAAAGAAAATAGGTTTTAATGTTTCAATAATTAACTCTTTCATGCTTCCTTTCAACTTCAAATCCATTATTATTTCTGTTCTATAAAGGTAATGTTTGAAACAGATTTTATTGTGATTCTTCTGATTTTGAACTTCTTTATATAAAACCAATCACTTTAACAGAAAAAAACCCAAATCCATGTAATCATGGGTCGTTTCTTAATTTGTTAGTGAAACTACTTAAATTATGTCCCGTTGCTAGCCCAGTACTTAAAAGCTAAACTTTGCAGCACAGTGGACTTTAGAATCTGAATTGTCTGTTTCCCACTGGTCTTCTCTTCAGCCTCAGCCAGGGGAGTAGCATGCACAAGAGTCCCTACCAGTGATATCATCCTGTCACATTACTGGATCCAGGGCAACTTTTGGCAGGCGACCAGAGATCCTGCAGACTGACAAGCAGTGGCTTCAGGATCAGAATCTGACCATATGGACTTTATTCCTCTGACACAGAAAACAGAAAAACATGATGCTGGCCTAAGACATGAGAAATAGCATGAACAAGGGCAACAGCTTCCTGCCCTCTGTGTCTTGACTGTGAACCGAGGAAGTTTCTGATACACAGATAGCAAGAAATTGCTTTCAGACTTCCCTCTTCCTACTGCAGCTGCTGGGTAGTGTTGGTTTCTATAGAAATCTGCATGATAATGATAATGGACAAAACTAATCAAATTTATTAAAATAGAATACAAGGGGATGGACAGCAGATCATGATATATTTTTGGTAATCTGTAATTTAAATTGTATTTGAGCTACTGCTGTCATGTGTCTATAACCTGTTTATAACCTTCATCTTTATAATTTCTGATTGCTCAGTATTCCTTTTTTTAGTCCACACTTCGAACAAGTTTCTTTGTGACAATTATTAATGCTTAGATATCATGATTTTTGATATGTCATGAGAATAAACTACAGGTTAAATCAATATTATGTACTAATACTAAAAAAAAGAAAAGATAAAGGAAATAATATATTATATACAATATATACATGTAAAGTCAGGCAATGCAGACAACAGTGTTAATGCTGTGTCAGGAATGGCACACAATGAGTTGATTAAATGGGTGTCATTTAATGTGTTCCCTCTTAAACAGAGATCCAATTAATACTTGCAGAGTTTTTGTCAAATTGTTACCCATCACTGATCTCTGATTAAAACAAAGTTAAGACAACCGATAAGCAGGAGCGAGCGGGACACTGATAAACATTATCAGCTAAACAGAAAGCAGACAGAAATTTGAATGAACATAGGTATATACAAAACAGTAAAGCTGTTTTCAGAACTAGACTCAGACTTACCATGAGCTTTGATGTCTAAGAAACTTCCAAATTTCTCTTGCCAGAGACCTAGATCCTCTTGTTTTTCCTGTACAAATAGAAATAGCTAAGCCTAGCAAATGAAACTCACATAATGTATTTTTAAGAAAAATATGTTTATTCACATAAGATTTATACTGCTTTTATTTTTTTTCTTAGCCACAAAAGGCTAATACAAATAAATCAAAAACACAAATCAGATTCAGCTCCAGGAATTTACACTGAAGAATGGATGTGTATATGTTGTACACAAGCAGTCTGCTAGAGCATATAAGTAATATCTGAGATCTTGAAGAGAATGACAGAATAGCCCACTTTGGAAGGGATCTCAAAAGATCACCTGGTACACCCTTTAATGGTAAAGGGAGCCTTGATGAGATTATCTTGCAGCCTGTCCAAACAAATTTGAAAGCCTCCCATGATAGGGACTATGCCACATCCCTGGGAAGGTTGTTCCAGAGAGTGATTATTCCCACTTTGAAAAATGCATTTCTTCTTGACGTTGAATAAACTTATGAAAAGCATGAGTAGAACCAAACAGGAAAAAAACATGCAAACTGAAACCAACCCATTCCTCCAACAGAAAAAGCCCTTGAGACACTCTGGAGTGTCCATAACTGATACTTTTAACCTCCTTGTGTCCTGTAATTTATTGTTGTAGAGTTTACTCTTCTTACAGTCTTTCCAATTTTTCCTTTCTACATTCATCCCACAGTAAGTGGACGTGGCCTCTTGCAGCTGTGTGACTTCCCTGGCAGAAATCAGAGCTCAAACATAAGTATGCTGAAGGCAGCACAGCTCCTGCCATTTATAACAGGATAGTGGACTAAGCAGCCATCTGCTCTGCAGGAGGCTAAAATTATATCACAGACACAGCTCAGCCTCCTGGGAAAACTGCTACGGCCAGAACCTGGTCTATTTTAAGAGAGAATTTTACTTCTGTATTAAGCCTGAATTGATGTGGAGACTTTTTTTTTTTTTTTGACTCTCGTAAAAAAGGTCTTGTTCTTTTGAAACTCTCTTTGCAGGGAACTTGAAAATTACCAATATCAGCACAGAACTCCCTTTTACACATCTACTCCAGATCAAATAAGAGAAAAATAAATGAGCAACAAAAAAGTTACAGAAAAAACCATCATTGTGCTAAATCTACCTGACTGATGCCTTCTACAGACATGGTAAAACACATAAACTTTTCTTCAACTATGAATTTGTAAACTATCTCACGATGTTATACCAAGTCCTTTGTAAAAGTGGTTAGACTGTATTTGTAAACATACTATAGGGCAAAATTAACATGTAATTTAATTTTCTTTTACAAAATATTCCTGCTAGAATTGCAGTAAGCATGGGTTACCTTAGAGGAATCACTTGCTGCCTCCTCATTTTGTGCTGTAGGTTTTCTAGTGAAAACAAATACATAGAAATAATCAGTTTATTGTTAACATAAACAAGGATTTCAAACAGAAACTTAAAAATAGTACCAGGCATTGCTTTATACATTATGTAAGACTTCTGATGTAAACTTGCAAATCATTTTAGTATTTAGTGCCTTAAAATAACCTTCACTCAATGCTTGATTTAGGTTGACTTCTTGGCCTTTCATGTTTATTTCTATCTGCATCAGCATTTTATCTGCCCAGAAGATCCTCACTTCTTTATCACTGCGCTAAGGGTTCTCTGGTAATTTAAATGTTTAAAATGATGCTTCACAAGAGAGATGCTTGCTATGTCTGCTTTTTAATCCTGACATGTCCTGCACTGAGATTTCTCATCCTTCCAGCACTTTGTAGTGTGATTAATCTATGACATCTTGCAACTAGATGGCACATTGCAAACTGAACAAAACTTGACTTCCACTGAATAACACTTACTTAGAGAGTAAATTCAGTGAGAAAAAGAAGAGAAACTAATAACCTCATCATACTACCATCACTCATTTCCAAGAAAGACAAAGGGGTACCAGGATACTTTAGTGTTCTGCAGAATTAGCCATTAAATGAATTTAGCATTTTGCACATGGTTGCTGCAAGGAATTAAAGCAGTCTGCAGCTAACTGATCTAGAATTTGTTTGTTAAATACTTCCCCTTGTATTTACTGTGCTTATGAAGTAAGAGAAGTCACGTTACAGTGCATAAGAGCTTTCAGAAATTGCACTTTCATAGAACTGTTTATCTTCAGCTACAGCACAACCAGTATATACAATGATGTGATAAGACAAATGCTGTACCTGTCACTGGGAGGAGGTTGCAGATGCTCAAAATACAACAACCCATTGGAATTCATGCTCATAACAGTCTCATCCTTGGACTGCAGCTCAACTTGGAAGGGGTTTGCTGTGACTTGAAGTTTGTAGTCCTCATTAACACTTGACAGTACGAAAACACCTGCCTCCTTGTGGGATATGAACAGTCTGGCAAATGAAAAGCAACACAGCTTTATATGAATCAGAAGCACAAGAAATCCACTGTAACTAAACAACAATTGATATAAAAGATGGGTTAAGAATATCTGCATACATTACACAAACCTCAAGGCTAATGTTGAGCCAAAGAAGGCAAGAAATACATACTGTGCTCAGGGTTCACTGCCTACTGCAAAGAGTGGCTACAGAATTGCCATGAAAACTATCCAGAGCTTGCATTCCTTTCACATTAACAGGCAATGTCTTAGGTAAAAACTTTGCACTCTAACAAGTAGGCTACTTTCTGATTGGGTCAAACAGACTCAGGTCTCTTCTGTGTATTGTAAAACTTTCTCCTATGTATTTAACATGATTTTTAAGGCAAATTAACCAAATGCATACTTGTTTTCTCTTCCTGTAACAACTTTATATTGCAGAGAGACAACTGTCCTGTAATATAAAGGAGGAAGCTGTATAAGACACTAAGATGCTGAATCGTCATCACTTAAATAGCCCACCACTTACCTCTGGGTCGTAGGGTCCTTTATAAGAACATCAGGAACTTTGTATCTTGCTCTGAGAGGAGATGCCTCATCGATTTTAAGCCTGAAAATATTGCCTTCTATTTCATAAATTTCTACTTGTAGAAGAACCTGTCAGCAAACAAACAGATAAACTGTTTAAAAAAAAAAATCAACTTATTTTTAACACAGCATCACCAAATACTATCCAGAAAAAAACCAGAAACATGCCTGTTTTCTGATTTAATGTTCTTTAGCATTGTTGAGAGTAAAAATCATCATCCATATGAATTTACACCAGCTAGCTCTACTTCACCTCTTTTAGGTGAACTCTATCTTCAAGCATTACAGAAAAAGAATTTATTATTTTTAAATACTGGAAAAACCTCTGAACTAAAAATCTTTTTCAGATAAAAAGTGTTCTGTTCAAAACTCTCATTTTTGTGAAGCCATTGAATTTTTTTTAAGTTAAATGCTGATTAGTAAGGACATATTTAGGCTGATAGTTTGCATTATCTCTCAAATATCTATCACTGAAGAATCTCAAATCCTGCAAATATTATCAGTCTTGTTGACAATATTCACTGCTCTTTCTGTAAGCACCCTCTTATGCTATGGGTCTCTCACCTTATTCTCCTGATGAATGATTTGGAATTTGACATTCTCATCACTTAATGTGACTGAATCCAACAACACTCTATACAAGGATTTTCCAGGATATAGAAGTTTTTGACGCCTGTCAAGACAGAAAATTATTTTTGGTCTCCCCAGTACTTGTAGCATATATCATACAGAGGGACATAATACTGGTAGAAATGTTTACTTAATAATGTTGTATTGATTTTTTTTTCAAATTAAAAATTAATTACCACTTCAAGTGCTAATTGAAGCAAATTATTAGCACTTCAAGACAAGAGGAAAAAGAAGGAATATAACTCTGAGCACACCTAAATGCTTATGAATGAGATGTTAGAAGGGTTCAGGGGTTCACCCATCACCACTCTATATAATAATAGTCTAAATTCAACTGTCCTGCTCTTAGCTGTAAAGTTACATTATTGTTCTTTCATTTATCCCTGAAATTTCAGTTAAAAAACATGTTTTTAATTTTCTGTCATATATCCCTGTAACTCCCCAATGAACACTTTCTACATTCTGGGGTGATGAAACAGTTGTAATTTGTAACTTCCAAATATGCACCAAGGAAATTGTTTCTCAATAAGTCTGATGACTACAGAGGTTTGACTACAGCTTTTGGCTGGCCCTGATAATGTTTTTAGGTCAGAGATCCTGAAATAAAGGCTCTTGCAACTGTTTGTAGAATTCTCCATGTCAAGCCCAGGTTATGAACAATTTGAAGATAAGTGTCTTGGAGGCTACCTTAAAGACAAGCTTACTTGCTAATAAACCAAATATGTCCGTGACTAACTGGTCTTAAAATGGGCAACCATTTCTTTCAGTCAGCACAGGAAAGAACACAATGGAGGGAAGAAAAAGGTTGAGAGCACAGTTAGAAATGGGATGAGAACTATGACTTAGCATAAGGTTAGCTTTAAGGGAGTAGTGAGCTAGAATTTAGATTTGACACTGAATTCTGGCCAAGATGCCTGCTCAACAGGACTGTAACAACACACGCTATTGTCACAGAGGAATGATTTCTAGGGAGTGTTCTGCTGCTTTGAACTATAGATGGTCAAGAAACATCCACGTAAAGAGAACAACCAGCATCTGAGTGCACTTTTAATTAAAATACTGCTGGAGCTTTGTCAGATGAGAGGATTGATCCTTTCGAACTTTAACAGAAGACATTCTGGGTGTAAGGCTACACAATTTAAAGTCTGCTTGCTTGATTATTGCTTGCTGATAGGTAAGTAGAATGCTCATCTTTGAAAGATAAATCCTGAAAGCAGCAGACTTGGTCTGATTAAAAGTCAATGTTCTGATATGTCCTGTATCTTTTACTATTAGTAGTTTAAAATAACCAAGACACTACACTGCTCCATACCTGTAAAAAGCAATCTGGTTGCATTTCTTAAAGTTGCTTTTATCCACAGCCTCATCTTGGACACTAGAAAGAGCAGATAAAGACAGTGCTTAAATGTGTCCTGCTGAATGATCACATAATGGGGGTCCTATTCAAGAGTGGTCAGGATTAAAGACAGTGCAGAAAACTTTGGTCCAACACAAAATGTGACGGACCTTAAACTACTGTGATTAGATATGGGAAGAGTTTCTTACATATTTAGTTTCATGCTGAACCATTTCCTTTAAAACTTTGAAATTTTGAGAAATTACTGTATCTATGTATCACTAACAGAGCTGAATTTCAGCACAGCTGAATTCTTATGGGTTTGCATTTTGAAGCCAGAACTCCCTCCACAGTAAATTATTATTTTCCAGTAATAAGAATGGAAAAATGGGGAAGATTGGCAGAAAAGAAGAAATCCTGCAACCTTTTCTTCAACCTTCAATGGGACCGACAAGGGAGGGAGGCTTCTGATGGTCCTGCTGACAGCTCCATGTTATCTTTTATGCTTGAAGTAACTCTTATATTTATTAAATAGCAGTAATTTTTTTTTATTTGCCTGAAAGAAAATGAGCTGCCAGTAGTTCCTACCATCAAAATATTTCCCAGATCATGCTGGGTTCAGACACAGATGGAAAGGAATAAGGTATTAGCTCTGGCAGATAAAGCCAGATGCTTAGGGAATACTTTATTAAATAATTATATACATGCAACGCAGGAAATGCGGACGGCACCCACTGGGGCTCAGTCACAATTACAAGTCCTGAGATTATCTGAGATCTCACAGTGACCATATATTTAGATCACTTAGCCCTTCCCATTTTTGCTCGAAGTCACGTAAGTCCTTTCGGGTTTTGCTCCAAGTTCCTGTGGCACTGTCGGCGCACTGCACACGGTGCGAGCAGCCCCAGCTACGGCGGGCGCCGCGGACGCGCTCGCTGCCCCGCCCGCTCCGCCGCGGGCACGGCGGCGAGGACAGCACCGGCACGGCCC
>VWZN01020004.1:766253-776268 GCA_013396955.1 Regulus satrapa | reverse complement strand
GAGCGGGGCCGGGCCCGCGGCGCCGGGCCGGTCGGTGTGGCGACGGTCGGAGGGAAGGGGTGCGGGCTGGAGGCCGCTGCTGCTCCGCGCGTCCTCCTCGGGGGGCGTCCCTGCCCGAGCCGGGCCTCTGCGGAGCCTGACCCGGAGCTGGTGCGGGGGCTCGGAGCCGTGGCTGCCTTTTGCCCTGCTGCCGGGCTTGAGCCTTCTCTGGCGGGTCGGCGGTGGCGGCAGGGGAGAGAAGGCTTGTGCGGGAAATAGTCCGATGGGCGGCGGAGGGAGAGCCGCCCCTGTGGGGCCCGTGCGCAGGGAGGGAAGGAAGGAGGGAGGGTCTTTCCCGGCTGGTGCCCGGGCTCGGAGGGCCCTGTGCGGGGGAGGCCCCGTGCCCCCCGTGCGGCCGGGCTGGCGGCCTCGGAAAGCCGGACTGCTGCAGCGCTGGACTGGGAGAGATGCGGGCCTTAGGGAAGGTGAAGGGATTTCGGCACTTCTGATAAACCCTGAGTGCTTGAATTTGCGTGGAGGAAAGCTGTTGTGCCGCAGATATGGTCGGACTTCATCAGGCAGTGAGAGTAATAGGCACTTCGTGTGAGGCTTTTGAGCTTCAGGAACAAACTGAAAGATCGCGGTGAACACTAATGTTGCTTCTTACAACAGAATTTTTTTGTGGTTGTTGGATGATCCAGACCATCTCATTAGCAAGAAATTGATAATAATTTCAACAGATGTCAATGTAAAGTTGGTTCAGTTTGCAGATTAAAAAGCCCGAAGCCTCTTAAACCACCTTTAAGAGTGTGTTGGAGGGTGGTGAAGCATGACTGGAAAGTCCAGTAAGTCTGGCTCCAGATCTGACATTTGCTTTCGTTATTGTATTGACTTAAAACTCAGAATGGAAGATTATATTTACTTAGGCTCACTGACATTAAGTCTGATGCCAGAAGATTTTTGCATATTATGTATTTTTCATCTATTAGTAGCTCTGTAGGCTATTGCTGAGTACTTACATAATTTCTTAGCTAACTTCAATACTTCTACCCCGTTAGGTTAGACAAACACATTCCTGGAATCCTACTATAATCTCGCTTCAGTGAACCAAGGATATTTCACTTTCCCATGTATTTATACATAAACAATGTGCAGCTAGAAGCACGGGGGAGGCTTCAGTAGGGGGTTGAACCAAGATGGGGATTACTTCATTACCTGTAGTTCTGATTGGGGTTTCTTGTCATCTGTGCTGATTTGCTAAACTTGCAAAAGTGTCAAAGCCCTACATCATGTGTGCACTCCACCATAAGTGCCCCTGGAGGACCATCAGTAATTGGTAACTGCTTTTTATAATTTCTAACTTGTTTGGCTTGTGATTTTAGAGCTGGTAAGGCACCAGGCCCACTAATATGTCTTCCTTTTTTATGCCTTTTCAGGGGAAGAAGTTTAGCTTTGGGAAGATTCTCTTCAGCAACACCACCATTTTCCTGAGATGTAAGTGGTTGCAAGGGATTAACCTGCTCTCTTGGCTTTTTGACACTTCGCCTGTTTTTAACATTTGGAACTCAAAACAGTGTGAGCTGTTTAACTGCACTGGCTGCAGTGACAGCTAATCTAGCAGTGCAGGAAGCCACAGCTCTGATATGGTTGAGTATGCTAACAGCCTTGGAGCTTCCCAGTTGTGATCCCTTTAGGTTGTAGCAGAAATGAATGGCTCTTTTCATACTCTCTGTGGAGAGGGCAAGATGGGCAATGGGGGCACCACTTTATTTCAGATAGGGGGTAATCATGTGTGGGGTGTGCTGCACTCTACTTTGAGGTGTGCTTTTCCTGTCTAAGATTTGTTCAATTCCCCTGTCTGGGAGGTCTGGTGCCAGCTGGGCACAGGTGGGGACAAGTGGGGTTGTTTGTATACTGATGCGAATACAGAAGGCAATATTTTCTGAAGCCTTGTTCCTTTTCAGCTGAGAGCTTCTGGGTGTTGTGAGGGAATGTGGCATACTGCAGCAGAGCTCCTCTGAGAGGTGTTTTCTCCTCCTGATCCCAGTGTGTGAGTGGGATCATCGAGTTTCTTCTGTTGAGCAAACATGCTCAAAGCTTTCCCATTTCTCTTGTGTATTGCTCTTTGCTATCTGGCCAGGTCTATGGGTTATGGAGATTACTGCTCCAAGGAAAGTTTCTGTGAAACTTCTCTTACCTGTGAACATGAGGACAGCATCTAGATGGCAATAAGATGTTATAGAAGTGACAGCTGATTTAGGAAGTTGTAAAATCTTTGCCATGTGCTTTGAACACTTCAAGTGGTTGTTTGCACCTGTTTTTACCATGAGAGAAGGCTGTTTAGTCTCCATCTGGTGTCTGTACTTACCTGGTTGTTTTTCAGGTTTAATTTCCAATATGTGCCCTTCTTGGGACAGTGTTTCAAGGAGAGTTTGTCGAAGTGTCTCTCTTGATCCCACATGACTCTGGTATAGGAGGGTAGTATCTGAGTGGTTACTAGTGAAGATCCATCACTTCAGTGTTAGGGCTTTCCCCTTTGACAGGTGGAGCTGAGACACTGCGGTGCACATCTTGCAGCGAGACAATTGCAAATGTGCAGCTGCAGGATCAAAATTAGAAATCTGCTGCTTGGCGGAAGGAGCGGGGGTTGAAAGGACATTTTGGTGTGTTGGTAGGTTTTAAGCTTTCTTGTCTAAAGTTCAGTAGAAGTAGTGTACTTGAAGTGACATGGCATCTAAGATACGGCTCTCTGAGGTGAAGTGTGTGGCAAATCTGCTTGTGTTGAAATGGAACCGAGAGAAGGAGCTAAGGCATGGAAAAAACGAAATTATTTTTTGTAAGGCAGATCTGTCAGTAAGAATTCGACCCCCTGGCTCCTGATGTGGAATTGAATTACACTGTACTGTCAGCCTTTAAGAAGGCATTAAGCCTTGAAATTCTTTAGTGAGGACACCTGTTTTACATACCAGTGTGATTAAAAGATTTACATGAATTTGGAAAATTAATCACTGAAAGAGGAAGGAACAAAGGCTGAGAACTTAGTCATTTTCTCAGCCTAGATGAAACTTTTACTGCATCTGATACTGGGGAGCTTCACCTTTACATGGGTTTTTTTTTCTGCCCATGCCTGTATGGAAATTGGTCTCCTTTTGTTTCCGGTCTGTTGCCTCTTCCATCTGCTGTGTGATGTTTGTGTGGATAACATGACCCTTTTTGCTCATTGGGGGTTGTTCATAGTTTTCCTGGGCACCTGCATCTCCTTACCTCCTTTTTCCCTCCTCTTCTTGATTTTCANTTTTTTTTTTTTTAATCTGTATGGCATATTGTTGTCTGATGCTTTCTGCTTCTGACTGGGAAGATTGCTCCCGGCATGCAATGTTGTCAATAGTGAATTTATTTTTATCTGCTTTTCTTTACTGCTGTTCTAGAAGGCATTTAGTTTCTTGTATTGGATCATGATAGAAATCCTGTAAATGAGTACAAAGACTGCATTCAAGTTGAATGTTACTGGCTTTTGTTGGAAGGCTAAGGACCTTAGATTTCCATATTGCTGAATTCAGTAAATGCCATGGATACTTTTTCTGACTTTTGGAGTACTTCCTTTTCAAGGTTTCTGTAATTTTGATGTTTGCAGATATTGTGGATTGTTCTAGCGACGTGTTTTACCTTTATGGGTGCTACTGCTGAATATGAAGTTGCCTATTTAATTTTGATAGAGGAAAAGGTATTTAAAGGGTATTTTTGGATCTTATTTTTTGCTAGCACTTTTTTTGAGCTACTCCTCGTTTGGTCAGTTTTATCAGAAGAGTCTGTGTCATCAAAGAATTTGCCGTCTGCCCACGTCACTGCTTCTGTCATGTGCTTCTGCTGCCTTTTAGTTTCTTTGTTGTGCCCTCTACAACATCACAGGGAAATGTGGAACATGTATACATTGTCTTCAAGCTTACCAGAAGGTGTCATAAGGAAACTCAATTTTTTCAGTGATTTTGCTTAAAATTTTTGTGTTAGAAATTCAGTTGCTGAGTTTTTAGCTGTACATATACGTGTTTTAGTACTCAGGAGGTGTAAAGTGGGGTTAGTCAGTTAGTACCCTGTGGCAGGGTTTTCCTTCCAGTTGCTTTTTCTACCTGCAGTGGTCAGTATGGAAGCATTCCTTAAAAGTATACTTGTAAGAAAGTTGTGGATGCATCCTCTGATATGGATGTTGCCTGTAAAGTTGTGGGAACTTCTTAGCCACTGCAGGTATTCTTCTAACTCAGAAGAGTTTTGCCATTTGTTGATTGGGGAAACACAAATGTAATCCTCTAAATGGCTCTTCCAAGACTCTGAATAGTCACTGCTCATTTTATTTAAGGGTTGAGCTGGCCTTCTTAATGTTGAATTCTCTTCATCGACCTTTAGTTTAGGAATGAGATTTGAAACACAAAACCCCACACAACCTTTCCTGACTAGGGAGAAAGTCTTGTGTTTCACTTCAAATGCATATTGTTCTTTAGTAAATCAAAGTGGGAAGTTGTCTTATTGCTGTTTTAGGTAGCATTCCAGCTCTGGCAGCATGGGCTAATGTATAGATAACTTGTTTGTCCTTTGGGAGGGTGGATGTTGACTGGCACCATCCAACCTTCATTTCCCTGGTGATGGTATTGGTATATTTAAATTGCATGTGGAAATTGCTTAGTATTATCCTGTTCCTAGCTTTCTCTGCCTGTTACATGTGCCCCTGTCTCTGAGAGGGAGGCTCTTTTTGTGTTTTGGAGTCACTGCTGTTCTCCTTGTTTGGTATTTGTAGTTGCTGAAACATCCTTGATTGTCTTCAGAGCAAAAAAATTTCAAATGATCTTCAGCTCTTTAATAGAATTGTATAATGTTACAATGGAGTTCTGTCCACGTTCTTCTTTCTTTCACTGAACAGTAACAAATTACTTGAGGAAAATATTTTTCTATTGTTTTGCTTTCAGTTTAATGTTTAAAATTTAATTATGTTTGTTTTGCACAGAATGGGAGGGAAAACTGGAAGGCAGATGGTGTCTTACATATCTCATATTTGATTTTGTTGTTGTTTATTTGTTTTTTTCTTAGTTGAAGGAGATGAAAAAGCTTGTGATCCCTCCCAGCGTTTCAATGTTACTTGGTACTTAAGATACTCTGACTGCTACAATGAAGTCTTCAACTTTGGGGTAAGAATTCCTTGAAAAGACATAGGTTATGATTTTTAGAGGTAAGCAGATCTTGGGAGGAAGGGATTAGAGATGTCTCTTTAGCATCCACATTGCAATTTGGGCTTGAAGGACACATTCTTCCATTGGAAGAGAACAAATTCCTGGAGTAGAATTGAAATGATCGATAGCTTGGTGCAATGGCTGACTTCTTTAGAATTTTGGGTCACGTGGAAATGTTTTTCAAAATTCTTTTAAACCCAGGGATTGAAGTGAATACTTTGGCTCTAAAATGAGTGATTTTATGGTAGTTGAAAATATTTGCAGGAATGCTTAATGGCAGTGTAAAAAAATGTGACAATTTACATGTTAAGTCCAAATTCTGTTCTTTATGGATGTGCATTGCAAGCATTAGCAATTTGTACAAAATGTATAGTGTTTCTATCAAATGTGGTAGAATATAATTGTACTTTTTGTGGTTAATATTTTTCCATGTTAACTTAAATTATTAATTATGACAGTTTTAACTATTAATCTAACACAGGACTGAGTCTTCAGTCTTTAAAATAATAAAGCAGAGTTTGTTTGTATAGACTGAAGTCGATATTTTCTGCTGCACGTCTACATTCTCATTCTTACTCAAAGCTTGTATACCATTATTTTTCGAGCCTTGTGTGGTTTTGACACCTTTATTCTACTAAATTTGAGTCAAGAGTGTGTGCAGAGTGAAACTATGGATGTAGCCCTCCAGGTCTTGCAGTTGCTGAGATAAACCATGTGAAATACGTGGGGCTAACCTAAGTTCTGCTCTCTTTGGCAGGATGAACAAGCAGATAACTATTTTGGGACTACGGCCGAAGAGCATCCGGGTTGGTCAGGATACTATGCCACTTCTTCTCTCATCTTTCCAAACTGCTCTGAGCTCTTCAGGCCTCAGGTATGGGTAGAAACCTCAGCTTGCTCAGCTGTTTTATGTGATACATAGAGAAGGTGATAATTCCTGTTAGATCTATTGGCATCCTACTACTGCTATTTTAATGGAAGTGGCAGCAGAGTAAAGATCCCACTAAATTTAAATCAAGAAAGGACTGCCATTTATTACTCAAATAATATTTCTTTAGAATAATGGAAACGAGCATTGAAAAATGAATTACTAAGCACTCATGGAATAGGAGTGCTAGAATGTGTTTGAAACATATCAAGTAAAAGCAAGAAGACAATGCAAAATTAGCATAGGGTAATAATGTGCAGACATCAATCAGCTCTACACCAGCTGTGTATCAGCAGGCTGATGATAATGCCAATATAATTTGCTGTCTTTATTTAATGGTATACTTAAGAATTGAAGGCAAATTATGGAGTGTTGCATCTGTGTTCAGCCATTCCTCATTTAGGCAAAAGATAATGGATAGAAAATACTGCAAAATGTCTCACAACTATTGAACGTAGTGTTATGGGTTGCTCTTTGGTATTTTTGGTTGTTTGGGTTTTTTTAATTAAGAAAAAAACCTAATGCCTAAATATGGCTTTTAATAATCTGCTTGCATGTCTCTAATTTCTTTGATGTGTGAATAAGGCTTGTAAGGTTTTTAAAAAGAAAGAAAAAAATTCTGTGATGCATGCTTTTTATATTTAATGGTATGAGAAATGTCAGTTCTTCTTTTACTTGGTTTTGTAGAAGAGATCTTGTGGGTTTACCTTTGTAATATGGACTTGGCCATCCTTACAAAACATGCTTCTGAAAGTCTTCAAAGTTTTAAAAGTCTTTTAAGTTTTCATCCAGTTCCTCTGGAAAGTCTGTGGAAATCTTAACAATATATTCTTATCAGATCTAATTTCTGAAGTTTCACAGCCATTTCTTCTCTAAATGGTTCAGCCTTATCGTTGTGGTATAGCAGTTTCCTAGATTTCGAATCACCATAGTTCAAGAGAGTAGGAAAAATCTCTAAGAGGTACTCACTCATCTAATTACTTACATTTGCATAGATTAAAACAGAAATCTCAAAACCATTTATCTGTTTGTGTAGACTTTGTCTTGTAATGGGGATACCCAACTGATTCATATTTCAAAAACAAAATTAACTTCACTATTATCATGTCTGGTTTCTAAAAATAGATGCCTGTCATTTGAGGGGAGGAAAACAGCTCTCAAATTACAAAACATTAAGTACTTAAGACTGCTTGCATAAATGGACAGTTGTTTGATTTACATAAATGAAAGCTCTCCAATACAGCTGTTCAAAGAATAATGAAGTTTACTGGAAGCTGTTCTGGTAATGTCATGTTTGTGTGTGCAGTGCCTATAAATGTTAAAGTGCCTATAAAGTGTCTATAAACTCTTTACCTTTCTTGTATCTTGCAGATTTTCTATAAAGAATTTGTTCATCCAGAGCCTCTCTCACCTGAGAAACAGGAGGTGATTTTCCTTTCCTTCTAATGAGTGAGTGTAGTCATGGAAAAAATAGTTTTGGCATATTTAGTCATTCATTTTTCTGTGGTTTTTTTTTCTTCCCCCTAAGGGCTTAAAAGAGAAGAAGGAGAGCACAGGAAATCACTCGATGGTGACAGATAAAACTGTATGTATACTGAATATAAGCATTGCTTGCAATTCAGTAGTCTTATTTTGTTTTAGTTTGCTTTTTTAAAATTTATATTTCTTAGTGTAAGAAATGTGTACTTAAAAAGCTATTTATTTTTAAGCTAAAGCATAAGTCGATGTGTGCAATTTCAAAGTAAAGAATGCAGCAAGAAAGGGTGGTATTTTAAAGGCAAAACTTGTGTATATAAATCTACCCATTTTTTTCCAAGTTTACTGTGTTTCTAAGTTTTATGTTTAGTTGATGTTAGCATAAACTCTTTTTTAATGTATAATGTTTTATTTGCTTTGGGTCTTGTAGTCAAGAGAGGTAGTCAGTTTTCTTAAAATAAATAAATGGCTCTTAATTCTGAATTTCTCTTGGAGAGGCCATTATAAAAAAAGTCTTTATCGCAGTTCTGCAGTAGTCATGGGAGTGACATACATGTAGATGGTCCTAGTTTTAACTTTAAAGCTCTTAATAAATCCTGAAGTTTAGAGATTCTTCACCTGTGGAATTTGCCATTTTGTGTGCTGGAACTCAAAGAGATCTCTGATTTGTTTTATGGTGTAAATATTTATCTGGACAAGGTCCCTCTGTTAGTTCACTGGCAGGATTTGAGCTTTGCATGTATGAGAGCTGCTGCAGGGACTGTAGAAGTAGTGTCCATAGGAAATAGCTTCTATGGAAATCTTCTACCTCTCAGCTACTTCTATATTACACTGTAAAATTCAGCCTTTACCAGGAAGATGAGTTATGTAGCTCTGCAGTTTTCCCAAGCAATTGTCTTCAGCAGGAATCTTTGTGGTGGTCCTGATGCTTCTGTAGTGAAAAGGAGTGTGATGTTTTCTTGAATTCTTTTGTAGCTTTTGGAGTATCTTAGTACTTTTGCAGTCTGCCAGTGTTAAATTTGCAAAAAAAGTAATGAAAACCTCACAGGTCTTTGAGGATTCTTCTGGAATGAAACAACTAAATTTTAAGTGTTATCTCTAATAAGTACATTTAACATTTACATCTCAGATATTTATTAACAAGTTTTAGGTCTTGGAAGAGACGAGATTTATATTTTCATGGAAGGTACCATGTATGGCTAGTCTACTTCTGTCTTTTTCTTCTCTTCTCGGCTTTGCACTGTTTACATGGTGATGTTTTATTTTCAGGCAATGAACGCCATTATTAAAACTTGGCGAGATGGGCCATATATATTTATTGTGCAAATTACAGCTGCAAAGAATTCTACTGCCAGACTTAAAAGAACTGAGAGAACAACACCTTCCTCATATGAGAATAAGCTCTTTACAAGTAAGATAGCTCTTTGTACAGTAACTACCTCTTACAGCACCATTTTTATGTATTCCCAGTCTAAGTATTCTAAGGCACTCTTAGGATATACTAGGGTTCAGTTTCATAAGAAACTGTCTTTCACTTCACATAAGTAGAATATTACTACAGCTTATTTATGAAAAGGAAGTTATTGCTTCTGTCTTGAAGATGATAAGACTGTGCTGTCAGTTTGCTGATAGAAATCCAGAAGAGTCAGTGCCAAGCATTTCAATTTTGTGTCTTGGTGTTTTGTTTCAGATATGTGCAGACTGATACAGTGATCTATGCTAATAAGTCAAAACTTAGAGTATAAAGATCATAATTATCACCTTGATATTATATTTAACAGTGCATTGATAACCCAGTCAAACTTCAGAGAAGTTTCAAAATCCCCTTAAAAAGTGGACTTACTTGTGTTTTGGATTTTTTCCTATTATACATGAATCTCCAGCAAAAATTACTTTTAAGTACTGCCATGAGTTACTTGGTAATGGGGTGTGTAATTTTAACTGCATGCTTTTGGTTGAGTATGAGTCTTAGCTTGCTTTATTAAAGTGCAAGTCAGATTTAAAGGCAGTGTGAAGATGTTTCTTTACTCTTAAGGTCAGTTAAATCCTGGCTTCCTCCTTTTGGTTCTTGTTTAATTTGGTTATTGGATTGTCTTTTGACAGTGACAGTAGAACTGAAGGGGCCATATGAATATCTTTCACTTGCAGACTACCCTCTGATGATTGTAAGTAAACCAGCTTTCCTTTGATCTATAGAATTGTCAGTTGATTTGAATGTCAATTAAATACTCTGCTGTCATACTTCAGGAAACATGGTGCCAGTGTCATAGGAGAAAAATTTACTTAGCTTAAGGTATTTTTTTGTTTGATGGGCTATTTTTTTGTTTGGTTGGGGTTATTTTTGGTTTAGTTTGGGGTTTGGTTTTTTTTTTTTTTTTTTTTGGGGGCGGGGGAGGGGAAAAAAAAAAAAATT
>VWZN01020004.1:750174-766188 GCA_013396955.1 Regulus satrapa | reverse complement strand
GGTTTGGTTTTTTTTTTTTTTTTGTATGGGTGCAGGGTAGGGAAAACAGATACAGATTTCAGTTGCTTGCATGTGCCGCCAATGTTGTCCTTCTCTGGATTGTTTGACTTAATGGCTGTTAATTTGTAGTTCCTGAAGTTATCAGTATTATTAGCTCTAAATTGAGACATTTTACTTGTACTGTTATTCTTCCTAGCTAATGTCTTAGAAAATGTGCTATTCTATGCTTTTGTTTGCAGCTAGCCTTTCATTTGACTCTGCTTTCTTTGTTCTTTTACAGCTTAATCTTGCTTCCTCCACCAGCTGCTGTCTTACACCTCTGAGGTGTAAGACACCTCTAATACTGCCTAGCAGAGAAAGCATAATTGAGCTACAAAGAGCTAATCCCCTTTTTATTCAAAGGAGTTATTGACTTGGTTTCTAGTTTCTTGTGTTGAGAAGGCTGAACAATAAAGGAACTTAGAATGTTTATGTAGTGGAGACAGACTTCAGCTAGGGATCAATAAGTAAGGTCTCTAGCCTGACTATATTGGCAAGAGCAGCCTGTCAGTAGTGGAGCCTGGCAGCATTTCTGAAACACACATTTTACTTCCTGCAGAAGCAGAAACACTCCAGCAGCTCTACTGAAATGTAATTCACCAGTGTGAATATCTTGTGTGACAGGACCAGAAAATACTCTGTCTCTAAATTGAGCATCTGCATGTGAACTCTCTTGTCTAGGTCCTTACCGTTTGAACTGCATGGTGTGAAAATGTGTAAGGATCAGTAAGATACTCTCCTAAGGAAAGTGTTTTCAGTTTGTGAAAGTTTGATGGATGGTACAGCTAATTTAAGTGTTTGCTTGGTTAAAAAAAAACCAAAAAACTTCTTTCTGAGAGAGGAGACTGCTTGATTAAGCACTGTTCTATGCTTTGTCTGACTACTTCCTGCTATTCACTTAATGTCTTACTCTGTCCTAATTTCTCTTCTTAAACCTAGTGTCCTTTTGAAAATTTTAACTTACTTTGGTATGATTAGCAAACTCAGCATTGAGTAACATTGTCAAGCTTATTGCTTGTTGTATTAGACATACCATGAAAAGTTCTTCTGAAGCAAGTAACACTAAACAAAACAAAAATCACAAAATGTTAATATTTGAATGAATATCTGGATTTCTTTCTCAGCTGCAGGTTTTTTATTGGCCTACAACTTGGTCAGAAACTGAGTTTGCTGGAAATTGTTTTTGGAGAAAGATGCTCAAATTATTTGAACACAGGGCATACAAGCATTAGTTGCTTATCTCTGTTATGTGGAATGGTGTCTAAAGGTGGCCTGTGAGTTTATTTGCAGACTACTGTAAATGTAGAATGAAGTTATTAATAGAACAAATACATGAGAATGAATAGAGTTTCTAGTACTTGATGATTTGCTTGAATTCTTACCTTTTTGGAATCTTAGAAAAAATTGCCTATGAATAAATTCGCAATCTATTCTTCAAGGGAGAAGTTGCATGGAATTTCAGTTACTCTCATTCCCTTTGTTGGTAGTGAGAAACTAGACTCTTACTGTTAAAGAGTCCAGAGAGGAGAAATGAAACAATGCTTGTCTATTTAAAACTTCCATACTAGGGGAAAAAATAAAGTTGTCTTACAGGAATGTGGAATGTAAACAAGGAAATGATTTTTCTGGGTCTTAAATTCCGATTTCTTTCTTCTTTTCGTGTAATAGTTTTTCATGGTGATGTGTATTGTGTACGTATTCTTCGGGGTTCTGTGGCTTGCATGGTCAGCCTGTTACTGGCGGGATCTCCTGCGGATCCAGTTCTGGATTGGTGCTGTTATCTTCCTGGGAATGCTTGAGAAAGCCGTTTTCTATGCCGAGTTCCAGAACATCCGCTACACGGGCGAATCCGGTAGGTGCAGTTTAACTCAGGGGGCATAGCACTAATGGCTTATGCTAAATCATATTAACTGTAGGGTTATGTGAGGATTGTTTCAAAACAAAGAACAGGGAGCCAGAGTTTCTGTATTCTTATATGCTGTGAACATTATGTTCTTCGGAAGCTAAAATGCTGTTGCTTTCTCTGACTCTTAAGAGTGGTGTAGGATGCTACATTCTGTGCCGCATTGCTGGTTTTAAGTTTAAAACAGGAATTGCTCAGTGTAGCTTCTTGTTAATTTCTCACAACTGGTATTGGTCTTGGGAAATTACTTTGAAACTCCTTATTCAATGTAACAGCATTGTAGATAGCTCTAGTATTCAATCCATAGCCTCATAATCCATTTTAAGAGATTCCCTTTGTGTAAAACTTTTATTCTGGTTTTGAGTTTTCTGGCTGGATGCATACAAATGAAACTCTGCAAGTAAAATGTCATTATGACTTTGCTAATTGGTCATACCCATGGATGCACAAGGTTTTGTTGTTTTTTTAATGCCAAGTGACCTATCTTTTCTGAAAGATAATTCTAGATGTAGATAATAAAAAGATTATGCACTTGAATAGCTTACTTTCTGTGTCTGCTCTCATACCATAATTGCATGCAGCAGTTAATAAAACAGAAAGTGCATTTTAATGACCTGACTTTCTCCTCTTTGCTTTTGGTAGTTCAAGGAGCAGTAATACTGGCAGAACTTCTTTCTGCTGTGAAGCGCTCATTGGCTCGAACTCTGGTCATCATAGTCAGCCTGGGATATGGGATAGTCAAGTGAGTAATTCTGTTACAGGTTTGTTGTGTTCTATTTAAAGGGTTTTCACTATCAGTTTTTAAGAATTTAGGGCAGTATTCATCTCCCTGTACTTTGCTTGTTGAAAGGTAAGTGCTTTAGTTAAGTGCTCTGAAGATCTAGACTTCTTTACTGGTAAACAGAGACAGTTCCATACAGTGATTACTCTTCTTTCTGTCTACTTTCCTGCACTGCTGTAGGGTGGGTTTCTGAGTCATTGTTGAGACGTTCCACTGACTGGAATGGGAACTTTATGGGCCTGCCTTCGGGGTGAGGGGGAACTTTTATAAATGGGGTAGATCAAGAATCACTGATAAGGGTGGGGATCTGCTTCAGTAAGATTGTGGCTCATTTGTCTGTCCCTGGCTGTATTCAGTGGTAAAAACACATGCTAGGTAGCAGTGAGAATTTTTAGCAAGGTGTGGGTTTGCTGAGGGAACTGGTGAAGAAGTGGGATGAGACTTAGTGAAATGGTCATAAAAAGCTAAACAGGTTAACTAAGAAACAGGGCTGTTGCCAGTCTCTCCCTTGGTCACATCATTCCCAAAGACAAAATGAATAGTAAATTTCAAGCACCATAATAATATTTCTGGTCTAGATGTGGCTTGTTGCGGGAACCTTTTATTGATATGCTTCATAGCTTATGTTTAGATCCAAGTTGACATGACTTCACTTTTTGTTTGCCAGTTAATCTGAATTTCTTAATCTTAATCTGAATTTTTGTTTCCTACAGACCTCGCCTTGGAGTGACTCTTCACAAAGTAGTTATGGCTGGAGCCCTTTATCTGTTATTTTCTGGCATGGAAGGTGTTCTTAGAGTCACAGGGGTTAGTAATATCTGCTTGAATTTTCCCATATGCCACAGACCAATATTGGCTGTATTTACGTGTGTGAACCCCCCGCCCCCAACAACAACCAAACCAAATGCCCACTGCTCCTGTTTTGGAGGCTGTGCCTGGGGAAGTGTGTGTGTGTGTGTGGTGCTGCTACTGGATTCATTAAGTGCATCTCGGGATGTAGATTTCTGTTATTCTGTTTTTGGGGTAAAGCATTTAACCTGTTGTATATTTGATGCTTTTCCAGTTTTTCTATGACACTGTGGCTCTGATAGCAAACTTGGCCCTGTCCATGATTGATGCCTGTATTATTTTGTGGATATCCTTTTAAAAACGGCAGAATGTATGACCTTATTTATAGCTTATTATTTCTGTCTTGAAAGGAATTAAAGGTGTTTTGCTTGTTTCTGTTAGGACTTTGATAAGTTTATGATGTACACAAAGGCAAGTTTTAGCTTTTTAGTCAGATTCATGGTTCCAGTGGAGCTTTCAGTTCATTCATGGATAGCTTAAAAGATTGAATTACTACATCTTTAGCAAGCTGGCTGCTAGTTTTCTGTAATGGAAGTGCCCAGAGCAATTAATCACAGCAATTGCCTCAGCAGAGACTTCTTTTAACAGTGCTAGATTGACTTAATGTGGAAAACTGCTTCTTGCCTTGCTGGTGGAGAACTGAGAACTGACAATGTGGTATTGTCAGTTCCTCTCTGTACATTGGACTGAACTCTTGGTTCAAGCCCTTTGCTTCTGTAGCAAAACTTGGAAGTTGCGGTGGCGTATTGGTGGTTTCTCATAAAACAGCCTGACCCTCCTTACTTCTCTACTTCGTTTTCTTTTCAGTTTGTTCTTATTGGCTCTCTCTTTGTCT
Organism: Regulus satrapa; assembly: GCA_013396955.1. Taxonomy (NCBI): domain Eukaryota; kingdom Metazoa; phylum Chordata; class Aves; order Passeriformes; family Regulidae; genus Regulus; species Regulus satrapa. The sequence continues at coordinate 761,781 of VWZN01020004.1, read as the reverse complement.
CCAGGCCCAGAATGATCTTGCCTCCTTGGCTTTTATTCCCCTGGCTTTCCTAGATACTGCCCTGTGCTGGTGGATATCCTTCACTGTTTTTACTTGTTGGGTTGTGTTTTCTTTTGAATTTGGTTGGTTTTTCTTTTTTGAGTCTTTTCTTGGCTGTACTTATTTTTTGTATATATTTTAAAGTGTATATTTTTTGTACTTCTGGTAAAGGTTGTAGAAGTTCTCTAATTGAGTGTTCAGGTAAGCCTCTGCTGCCTACTGCTTACCTGGTTTTTGTCAGACTGGGTGTGTCTATGTAAAGCTGCTCCAGAATACACTTTGTCTGTTATCAGTCTCTCATTGTTGAGTATGAAAGTAATTTGCTTTAGTGTAGCATGGCATGGCACCAGAGCAGTAGCCTTTGAAGAAATGACTCAATTTATATTTTGGGGAGAAGATAGCTTAGCAATATCAAACCTAAAAGTCTTCCTGTAAAATTCAAACTAGATATTAAGTGACAAAATGAGACAGTGTTTATTTTTTGGTGTCTTGACATATTCATTCCTAGCGACCATAATTTTGTGTGACTTCAACTGACAGCAGATGCTGAACTTGTGGATAGCAAAATCTCTGTGAAGTTTTCTTAGCTCAAGTCAATCACAAAAACTCTGTTTAAAATGTGAATAACTGTCTGCCCAGCTGTGATAGCAACAGTTCTCCCTTACCACAGTATCTCTCCTAAGCACTTGTTTTGTCACTCTGGAAACAAAAAAAAAATTGAAGGCACCCATATGCATTAAATAGATCTTAACTAATTTCTAGTTCAGATTTTACTTTTCATTTATCAAAAGCACAGCCAACTCTTTCCTGAGGGAATGGGCCATAGTCCAAAATAGAGGTTTGGATACCATTCTTGTGTGACGAGAGTTATAGGTGTAGATGACTAAATAACATGAAAAGGACAGATTTTGCTCTCTGGTACCTTTGTCATAGGATGAATCTTCTATCAAGAATGGTCTTATTTTTTGGAGGGTTAAGTGTGTGATTGAGAGAGCTGTTGATTGTAAGGTCTGTGTCCTCCTAAGTCCATGACTAGCTTGTCCCTTCAGAGATGTTTCCTTGACTTTCCATACATATTCATCAGCTTAACTCAAACTATGAAGTTGCTAAAACTTCGAAGGAATGTTGTGAAGCTCTCTTTGTACCGGCACTTCACCAACACACTCATCTTGGCAGTAGCAGGTAAGCAGAAAATTATTCCAGTTAAATAAAACCACTTTTCATTTCCATATAGAGCTCGATTTGGTCACTAGAGCAAATTTTAAGTTGGGTGACCTTTCTGTAGGTGCAGTCAAAATTCTTGGTATTTCTAACACTTGACCCATTTCTGAAAGTGTTTTTTTGCCAAGTGTTGTATAAATATTTCAGAGACAGTGGATTATTAGTCGTGATTTTAGCAAGATCAGCAGTTCTGTGCAGCTCCTCTAACAGAGCACTTTTGTCCCACTTCAAGCAGCCAGGGGCAAAAGTTTATTACTATCTTAGGCTATTAACTTCACAGAGATACTTTTTTGCCAAAATCACAGTATATTGTGGGATTTTAAATACCTCTGAAGATCAGAGTGATTCTTGAAAAAACTGTATTCTTAGTTTTGTAACATAATGCCCTCTCTATTCTGGAAGAATACAGATTGAGTTTCTTTTTTCATTTATATGTGATGAACTGAATTTCAAGAATAAATTAGTTGGTGCTTCCAGATTCTCTGCTATCATTACAATGAGCAGAAAACTTCTCAAGACGGCTTTTTTATTTAAACAAAGAAGTACATTCCTTTTGAAAATGGGCTCTGATGAAGTTTCTTTCAGCACCTGGTTATTCGTCATCTTAAAATACTTTAGTGGATGAAAGTCTCTTCTAAAACTGGAATAATAGCTTAGTTTGAGTGTTGGAACTGTTGTGTGGCGGGATCTTGAACGCTTAAGGCTCTCAAGCAGATCCAGTTGTTCAGTTTAAGGGTCAGCTTTACTTGTCAAATAATAATGAAACCATGGTTTGAATGCTAGATTGTTGCATATTAGTAGTGATACTATAAAAGAAAGGCCTTACGAAATCAGGCCTTGCTCTGCTAAATTACCAGCTGGCTTGTTACTTTTTCTAAGTGCAGCTAGCTAACTTACCATGTGAAAAATCATAATAGTAAAGGCAATTAACACAACAAGCTTTTCTGGTAAGAGAACCATTTGCACCTTCAATAAACAAGAAATCAGTCTCATGGGAATTAGTGAACAAAATGTGTAAAGTCACCAAATATAGAAGAACTTGATAGAAAAGTAAAATACCAATTTACTAACCAGTGAATTAAATAGCAAGAAAATTACTAGGCAGTTAGAGTTCAACACGAGGTCTGTGAAAACTATACAAAAGTAAGTTATGTGAGTAAAGAAGGGGCTTTTCCTGGATAAAGAAACTGAGTTCAGTTTGCATTATTGCCTAACTAGATAAAAGTGATACAAGAATAATGAATAATACTTAGGAGTTGGCTAAATACTCCATATTTGATTTATGTCTTGTGTCTGTGAAAAAACTTGAGTAAAATATACTGGTCTGTGGCTAAATTTCTTTCTAAGGTCAGTGCAATAGATCAGTCTCTTGTTTTCCAAAACTATGAAATGGAATTTCAAGGCTTCAGTATTCAGGTCTTTCATCTTTGTTTGGGAAACATGGTCCTGTTAGTGGGGTATTTGAATTGGCATCTTTTGTCATAATAAGCAGCTTGTTTGTTTGAATGTTGCAGCATCTATTGTATTCATCATCTGGACAACCATGAAGTTCAGGCTGGTGGACTGTCAGTCGGTGAGTTTATATTAAATGCTTTCTAAATTGCTGCCTCTTGATGAGTTTATATTTGGCAGTGAAGTTGCCACATAGCACCACAGGCTAAAATTCTCCCTGTTGTGGCTAATGAGCCTCTTTTGACAGATGCCTATAGTTCAGCCTTGGAGAGAGATGAGGGCATGAAATTTCTTGCTTCACAACATCTTTCATTTGCTGGTTTTCTTGGCAGGACTGGCAAGAGCTATGGGTGGATGATGCCATCTGGCGTTTATTGTTTTCAATGATCCTTTTTGTCATCATGGTTCTGTGGAGACCATCTGCTAACAACCAAAGGTTCAGCTTTTCTTACCTGTTCCTAAAAATGCTGGGGTTTATGAATGCTTGTTTTATGGAAAAAGTACTGGTGGGTGATTTTTAGTGACTGTACACGGATCAGTAAAGATGCTAAGCAGTGTGTGTAAGGAAAGGTAAACCTGGACAAATTACATACATAAAATCCAGTCTGTTTCTAGTGCTTAGCTTATTTAAAAAGAAGTAATTTAAAGTTTGTTTTTAAGATGGATATTCACGTCATTAATGAGCTTCACAAAGTAATCAAGCCATGTATATGTTGGGGTAATGGATCTCTTGGGGGACAAGAGAATATTAAGATAGCTTTAATTCTTTCATTTCTACAGGTTTGCTTTCTCACCACTGTCAGAAGAGGAGGATGATGATGAGCAGAAAGAGCCAATGTTAAACGAAAGCTTCGGTAAGAGAAAAAATTTTTTCCACTCAATTTCAGTGTTGAATACAGTTCTGTGGAGGAAGGTGTCTTGCTCTCTGGCAAAAATTGCCATTGATACTTGGAGTTCTAGAGGGAACACTGGCTTTCTGTTCAGTATTTACATCGCCTGTTTAATTCTGGGGTTTTCTGTTGACACTGAAAACATTGCTACTGCTGTGGTTGCTTTGTCATGTCCAGTGGATTTTGTATGATTAAATATGTTGGATCTTAGGTTTCAATGCAGCTGTGATGACAAGAATCTCTTGGATATTGTTGCTAGGCAGTGGTTTAATGTTCAGTTCTCTTTTAAAATCCGATTTAAGAATTCTAATTTATTATCTGTTCTCTGAACTCTGAAATCTTTTTTACATTAGTGCTTAGCATAGGAACATCCAGCGTAAACGTAAGAGTGAATATGTTTATTCATTAAATTATCTATTGGAACACCTCTCTTTATAAGCTATAAGCCCTACAAGGTAGGACTGCATGCTGCAGCTGTCTGTAATCAAGTCAGTTATGCTGGGATGTATCAGTGCTATTTGGCTTGTTTAGGAGCTGAGGAGAAGTGTGCAATCCATTAAGTGCACTTGGCAAACCAGCCAAATCTAGCTGTCTTGTCTGGCCAGGAGATGCCCATTGCTTCTCAGCTTTTAAGGCGACCAAGTGGCTGCTGAGCAGTCAGTAGATAAAATAAACTTGAGGAATTGCCTGTGTCTCAGAATGGTTGAGGCTGGAAGGGACCTCTGGAGGTCGTCCTGTCCCTGCCCAAACAGGATCACCCAGAACGCATTGCCCTGGACCATGTCCGGATGGCTTTTGAGTATCTTCTAGGATGGAGATTCCACAGCCTCTCTGGGAACTATGAGTTCTATGCTGCTGATGTCTGGCTTTAATAAAAGGACTAGAAATGTGTATTTCCTAGGTAAAATTGGAAAATTCAGGAAGAACTACGTATTGTCAGGGAAAAATACTGCAAGCCTTTCAAAGGGGAAGAGTCTAAATCATTGTCTTGTCTAACTGTCTCTTTGCCTCTGATGAAATATCCTGAATGAACACTCAGCACTTTCACTTATAATCTATCAACAGTTATAATTCAGTTACCCCTATCTTTTTTTTCTTTTGGCTTCAGAGGGAATGAAAATGAGAAGTACAAAGCAAGAACCCAATGGGAATGTAAAAGCAAACAAAGTTGTGAGTATGACTTCCATACTTCAAAGAACGTAACATTTATCTCTTCTTTGTTTACTGCCATTAGAAGCACATAAATATGCCAACTTTTGAGGCAATAAATGGGAGCTTTTTGGTTTGCTTCAGTGTGAGTGAGTCAAAGTATCGTAAATTAGCACAGTACTTCTGAAAAGAAAGTAAATACAGGTTTCTTATGAGATTTCCTGTAAGTACAGTGGCAACTTAAGAATTCAGTCTCTTCTTTAAGAATGTTTCCACAATTCAGTGTGGATAGAATTGTATAATACAACATTCTGATAGTGATTAATGCATTATTTTAACAAGTTTGTCAGTCTGAGAGGGAGGCTGAGTCATATGTAAAATAAATTGCCTCTGTTTTGAGATTTGTGATTCCTTACCTGAATGGGGTGATGTGTGCCTTTTTTTGTACCTACCTTAATACTCTGGGGGAACATGCATTTTTAATATGTGGCTTATAAGCAAGATGTTTTCCCATTCATCTAGGAGGCCTAAAATAAGTCTTGGAATCGTTTCATAGAATTAATGCATAAATTTAAAAGTGGAAAGAACCTGTAGGAATTCATTATAATAGCAATCATATTTTTGTCATTAGCATTGATTTTCTTAAGGGTTGGTTGCGACTGTGTACTACTTACCTTACTGAGGATAGATAAGATGAAAATCAAACTTTCCTATTCTGCACGGGGGTGGTGGTGAGGACTGTTAGAGTTTATAGCAAGTGGATGTGTTTTTCTTTTTTTTTCCTTGCGATGTATTTTCCCTACTCCAGAAATCAAATTTAGAGGGATTTTTTTGTGTTTGTTTTTAATTTTTAACTGACTTTATAAGTACATTGGTTTTTGTCAAGTAGGTTGAGAGGAAAAAGGCTTATGTATGATGCATTGTGGCAAAACTGACTTTTGTTTTCTGTTTAATTTCTGTACTTTTAGCAAGAGGATGACCTGAAGTGGGTAGAGGAGAACGTTCCTTCATCAGTGACAGACGTGTGAGTATTTTTATAGTCTCAATAAAGGCAGGTTCCTTTCCTGCATTTCCCACAGGAGTACACTAGAATGCCTTCGCACTCGACGCTGCTCTTCCATGGGCAGAGGCTGGGTTCAGCCTGGCACTGGCCTCTGATCCCTTGTATGCAGTCTGCAGGGGGTGCACAAAGGCTCACTTAAGGAACAGTCTCTTGGAATGTGAAACGCAGACTGGCCTGCATTTTACTGAAGTTAAAACAATGTGCAGAGATATATTATGCAATAATATAGTTAAAAGAATATGCAGAAAATTTATATCCAGAGAACAAAGAACAAACCCTCTTTCTAGTGTTCTGAAAAGACCTTTGAGTATCTTGCTGAATGTAAACCATGGAATAATGTAATTCAGTTTTCAGCTTTATCTGGAACATCTGATGTCATTTTTGTACTTGTATAGTCAGCTATGTACACTGTCTATATCTCTTCTGCTTTTAATAACTTTTACATGGTAGAAGTGTCAGTGCCTGTGTCTACACTTTTCCCAACAAAACCAAAGTTCATAGGTAGGTGTCTTCACAAATTTGAACAGGTAATTCTGGCAGAGGATTGAAGTTTGAAACTTTGCTTGAACTTAGGTAAAGACAAGAAATTAGGGGAAGTTTTAAGAGGAAAAAAAGTGCATGTTCTAATACTTATTTTTTGAAGACTGATTGGATTCCTTAACTAAAAAAGGACTAGACTTGGTGTAAGCTAGAAAGGGGCACTTAGAGGTAATCTGCTGCAGGTTTTCTGTTTCTGAGAGCTTGATTAGGGTTGTGAAGAGCTAAGATCCCAATAGATAGGAGATGTGTTGTAGCTGAAAAGGCTGAAATGCCAGTGGAAATTGATTGACTTCTGGGGACGTGTTTTACAACGTGGTCCCGTATTGTAAATGTCTTAAGTGCAATTCAGCAGTGTTCCCTGTATGAGTGAAGCAGCTTATTTCATGGCAACTTGGAAATTGTTCAGGTGGTAATGAGAAGCATAATAGAAAAGAATTTTAAAACTGTGAAGGTCATTGAGGATACTCCTTGGGCTCTTCCTTTCTTGTGTGTCTTTCACGAATTTCTGTTGAGTTGAAAGGTCTGTCTTCATTGTTTCTTTTCTGTGTCCCAAAAAGCTAACTTAGGTTAAAAATGGTTGTCAGTATGTTCTTAGTATGTGCTCTAATTATTTTAACTTCTTTTCCCCCCCCCACTGCAGTGCTCTTCCAGCTCTTCTGGATTCAGATGAGGTCAGTAAAGAAATCTTCAGTTCAAATTAGTCTTCTGACATGCCAGGGGAGTCATGAGTCAGCTGATAAGGTCTTGGCTTATTAGAACTGGACTCTGCTCTTGTCAGTGCAACAGTAAAATACTACAAGATGGAAAAGATAGTGGGAACAACCACGATACAACTTATTAGAATACAAATGTATTCTAAAATAAGTGATGTATCTGTTGTGTGAGTTTGACTCCTGACTTAAAATGCATATGAAGGTTGTTTGTTATGACTGTGCATGTTCTGAATAATATAAATCTACTGGGAAAAAATGACAAGATTGGGTGTTTTATTTTCCAGGAAAGAATGATTACCCACTTCGAAAGGTCCAAAATGGAATGAAGGAGGAGCTTTTTGCTCTTGGAAGTGGAGACACCTCTTTTAAAGTTGCTTGGTGGAGCAAGTGCATCCTGCTGATTTGTCTCTTGATCTCAGCCTTGAAAGTTTGATGCTTTAATGTCATGGAGGGTGTCTTGCTGTGGAAGAAGTTCACAAGGACATTATAAACCTTTTGGAAATTTGAATTTAAAGTTGCTGCAAGTTTGGATTTTTAAGCAGTTGACATGTGTACTATTCCAGCACCTTCTGTAACTTTTCAAATATTTAATCTGTGAAACTAAAATTCCTAATGTCTGCTTGAGGAGTTTATATTTCAATGTTACAATTGACACTTAGAGGTGAACTGCCTGTACCTTTTTGGGGGGAGGGTGGGGACAGATAGAAATAAGCACTGAAGAAACAACAGACCCATTTTCTGGTAGATAACAACTGCTGTTGTATGTCATGTGTTCAATATGCATGAAAGAGTTTTAGATGGAAGCTCCTGTTGATGAAGAAAATGAAGATGCCGGAAAGGAAATATTTGGAAAAGTTACAGTGATATGAGTTTTTAACAAAATCAAGTGCAATTTTATTCATAACACTGTGTATGAAAGATTTTCTATTTTAAATGCCATTGACCCATAGGTAACAGCTGCCTAGAGCTAGCACTCGCTGTTGTGGCACATCTCATTGCCGGCAATGTGGTGGATGCCTGGAAAAATTATTTGCCCCTACCTTTCATGTGTTGCATGATTTAATTAAAAAAAATACCCCAACAAATAAAACAACAAAAACAAACATCACCAGAACCATTCCTGCAGTGCTCCACAAGTGCTTGACTACATGTTAAGCAGATATTAACTGGATGTTTCAGCAGAGCTCTTCTCCCTTTACGTGTAACATCTCCCACCAAGAAGTTGGCACTCCTCTACGAGAAGATGGCATTGCTTTCTAGGGGTGCAAGCACTGCCTGCCTTACTTGAAAGAGGATTTACGGGGAGTCCACAGCGCTGGGATAGTTCTGTTCCCAGTGTCTGTTTAGAATTGCTTCCCATGTAAGTGATTTGACGTCGGGCTTTCCTGTCCCAGCTGGTCCCTGTGGCCAAGAGGTACTCTGAGATCACTGTGTTTCAGTCAAAGTTGCAGGTTTCTCTTCTATATAATTGCATTTTGTTTTTCCTTTTGAAATCAAAAAGAGCTTTTGGACAATGTTCTGGTTTTTCCTTGGCTGCAACTGCTAAAGTTGCGTTAACTTCCTCATGGAAACCTGTTGTGGACTGTATGACAAAAGCTCTAATTTGGGTTCATAACCTTTAAAACTGATGATTAGGAGGCAAGCAGCAGCTGGATATCTAGGAAGCAGATGTGGCTGCTGCTGGAACAGCGTAGAGCGTCGGCTTTTCTTGTTCTTCTCATAGCTATGTCAGCAGAAGTGAACTTGTGCCTGTGCTTCATTCATTCCACTGTAAGGTCTGGTAGCTTAGCTGTAGCTCCTCTTTATCAGCAAGTCAAGCTGAAACATGGCACTTTACAGTACAGTAGCTGAGGCACAAGGACACAGCATCTTCTGCTAGCTGTGTTTTGGGGAGGGCAGACGGCCAGAGGAAAAAAAGCTGTGGCTATAGCACCTCACTGCTACTGCAAGGGTTGCTGGAGCTCTTCTGACATCCTCTTCAGGCCACAGATAGAATCTTTAATTAGAAAACACTTCTAATTCGCTATGCTTAATTGATATAGATGAAAAAAAATTACCTCCATGTCCTTTTGGAGAGAGGAAATTTTGTGAAATAAAGCTACACAAAGCTTGCTATTTAATTTTTTTGTTTTATTTTCAAAGAAATCCTATTGTTTTGGGTTGTTTGGGTTTTTTGAAACAAATAGGTAAAAATGTTCTCTACTGGAAGCACAAAAGTTTGTATGTACTATTTAATAAAGGCTAGGCAAAGAGTAGAAATGCTCACATTGTGTCCTTCCAGTTTCTTACTCCCTCTTCTCTCACATGAAGTGGTACCACCTTCACAAAGCTGCCTGATTTTAGCTCTTCAATCCATGGTATATATAATCCAGTTATTCCCAACAGTCCTTTTTAAGATTGAAAATGAAGTCTGTCATTTGAAAAGCTAATTGACATAGGGCAAATCATAAATTTCTGAAAAAGTAAAAGAACCAACTAGTTTCCCTAATTGTATTAATAGTTTAATTAATAATATAAAAGCTAAAATAAACATAGTAGCAGTGTGGTGCATTCAGCCTCTGGTTTACAGGGGGTCTTAGGTAATCCCTGCAGCCTTCTACCCTTCCATCCTTGCACTCCCAGCAGTATTTAAAATTGTCCTGAATTCCAGAGGAAGCTTGTTGACCACTTAGTTAGCGATGTTTGTTTTTTTACTTGTTTATCAGAGTTCCTGTATTGTTGGAAAGTAGCATCTTCTTCCTAGCCTGTAGCAGGTATGTGCTGGGACTTGTCTGCAGTCTTTGGGAGAAGCTGTGTGCGAGCCCAGCTCCCACAGAGTTGGGCGGGCTATGGCATTGTCATTGCAGGAGGGATGGCAGTGGATGGATGAGGTGTGGGTGAGGAGCAAAGGGTGCGTTTGCAGGTTGCAGCAAGGTGGCCTCTCCCTCAGTAGCATGTTTGGCCAGGTATGTTGGTTCTACTGAAGGATCTTTGTCTCTTCTGAAACCTGATCTTGCTCCTAAAGACAGTGGCTCCATGACTGGGAAAAACTCAGGAAAGATTCAGTGAGCTAGCTTGCTTGAATGCTTGAAACAAGAAATCCTTTAATTATGTAGTTAGGGAAGAAAATTCAAATTCACACCCTTTCAAAAGCAAACCCTGCAAACTGTTCTGAAGACTTAGTGAGCTAGAGGGAGATCTGCAAGAGTTCTTCAAGAATCTTTGTAATAATGTTCTACCTGCAGAAAACGTAAATGTCTGACAGGAGTATTTTAGAGTTCTTAGTTCTTGATTAGTTGTGTATGGATTTGTTTGTTTATTTGTGAGAAGTAGCTGCTGGAATTGTAGCATGTATCTGCATGCCATACTGAAAACTGGAAACATAGTAAAGGAGATGATGACGACCAGCTTATAGTCAGGGTGACAAGATGTCCCTGCTAGGAACTCCAAAGGAGGGACTGAGTAAGAGATCACATGCCCTGGTAAAGAAATGCGGGAGGCTTGATAGGCAAAGAGTGAGTCAGGATCATAAGACCTAGGGAAGGTATGGTGTTGTAATTATTCAGGAGATGTGGGGGTGTGTGAATTTGTGGGCTTTATTTATCCTCATGTTCACTTTATATGGCATTTTATGTTTGTATGTCTTAAAGTCTGCAAGAGGGTAATGCGTCACAAATAATTTGCTCTCTGGACTATAACCAGGTGAAGTCGTTATTACCCAGTGTTACTGAAACATTTCCTTTCAGTAAATCGGTGCCATGTTCCTTTTCCTTTCGTGTAGAGATCCTTGGTCAAAGAGACCAGCTACATGCTGAGCCATAATGCCTTTGGCAATTTGCATTTGTGCTGTCTGTGAAGGGGGATCTTATTTAGCAGTTTTGTGGTTTAGTACAAAATGTTCATTCCTGAGCAGGAAAGAAGTTGGACGTGAGAATGCCTTTCTTGTTCTCCCATTCCTATGCTTTGATCTTCCAGCACAGAGAATCTTCAGTTCCTGTTGTCTAAAAATGGTCTCTGTTGGTAAAGATGTTTGGAGAATTTAATACCATGTGCTTTTTGAATTTCGTTTAGTTCGTTTAGTTTCTAGGTCAGGGATTGTTAATGTTGCACCTCTCCGTGACAAACATAAATGCAACCGTGGCTGATTCTGGAAGGGACAAACTAACAAGGAAGATTTCTCATGGAGACTGAAATTCCTGGCGAAGTTAATAGAATAAGTTCATTAAAGTAAAACTTATGATCTCAAAAAATAGACGTGTTCGCAAGATACACGTCGCTGTTCTCATCTGTTTGTCGCTGGTTATGCAGGTCATTTTTTGCCGTTGCATCCCGGGTGACTTTCCTACTTTCTCTGGTTTGTGGTAGCCAATGGCAACCGGACACCTCCAGTTTTGGGAAGACGAGTGTTCCCTACAGCCTATCCCCTTTTCGGGCTGTATGAGGATGCACAAGGGCCGTGTCACGGTCCCCTCGGTGTCGCGCCGACCCCGTCTCCCGTCGCGTCCGAGCCCCCGGCTGTTCTATGCCAGCGCGGAGCCCCATCTGTGGCGCTCGGGCAGGG